>VXBP01007030.1:205111-229716 GCA_013400115.1 Rhinopomastus cyanomelas
CATCATCTTTGTTGCCCTACGCTGAACTCTCTCCAGCAGCTCCACATCCCTCTTGTACTGAGGAGCCCAGAACTGGACACAATACTCCAGGTGTGGTCATAACAATAAGGTATAAAAATACATGATTTCTTAGTAATAAATGGCTTCACTAAGACTACATTAGTCTGTATGTGTCGTCCCTTGAGCCTTGCATCACAGCCAGCAGAGAATTACAGGAGAAACCAACCAACAGAGCATGCAATTGAGAGTATAAAACTTGCAGCAGCTGACACAGCAGCTACCTCTTCAGTTTGTAATTTTGGCCTAACTAAAAGCAATGAAACAAGCTGGGCTGCATCAGGAGAAGTGTGGCCAGCGGGTCGAGGGAGGTGATTCTCCCCCTCTACTCCACTCTCGTGTGACTCCACCTAGAGCACTGCGTCCAGTTCTGGAGCCCTTAACACAAGAAGGATGTGGACGTGCTGGAGCGAGTGCAGAGGAGGGCCACGAGGATGGTCAGAGGGCTGGAGCACCTCTCCTGTGAGGCCAGAGTGAAAGAGTCAGGGCTGTTCAGTCTGGAGAAGAGGAGGCTCTCAGGTGACCTTATTGTGGCCTTCCAGTATCTGAAGGGGGCTACAGAAAGGCTCGGGAGGGACTATTTAGGATGTCAGGCAGTGACAGGACTAGGGGCAATGGAGCAAAGCTGGAGATGGGGAGATTTAGAGTGGATGTGAGGAGGAAGTTCTTCACCGTGAGAGCCTGGAATGGGTTGTCCAGGGAGGTGGTGGAGACCCCATCCTTGGAGGTGTTTAAGGCCAGGCTGGATGGGGCTCTGGCCAGCCTGATCTAGGGTGGAGTGTCCCTGCCCATAGTGTGGGGGAGTTGGAACTGGGTGATCCTGTGGTCTCTTCCAACCCTGACTGACTGTATGACTTGGTCTGGGTGATCCTGCTGTGTCAGGAGGATTGGACTGGATGATCTTCTGAGGTCCCTTCCAATCCCTAATGATTCTATGCTGAAGAAACAAGCTTGGTAGTCTCTGTCCCACTCTCAGAAGCCTCTGCACTTCTGAAAATCAGGCTATGGATTTCAATGCCCAAAATATGACTATGGAAATATGCAACTATGGGAATGCATGCATAAACAGTTCTCCCTAAACTCATAAATCAGCTAAAAGGCACTGCTTGCCAGTGCTGTGCCTCCGCAGGGGCCCTGGCCGTGGGCAGGAGCCATTCTGTGGGTCATCACTGTTAGCCCTGTGCTATCCTGTCCATACCTGCTACACAACGCTCGGGGCAGAACCAGGTATTTTGCTGTCCAACTTAAAACCAGCCTGCACCCAAAGACACGCGCAGGTCACATGCAGTGCAGTACTGGAGCTGCAAACCAACCCCCAGACCCATCTAGTGTGGAAGCGAAAAGATTTTCTGCTGATGTTTCAGCAGTGTGTTTTAAATCAAAGTTTCTGCAACCAAGAGAACATGCAGAGAAACAGAAACATCCTAAAAATGGTCTAAACTGGAAAGTCTGGAAAAACTTGGGCAAATGGGAGGAACAGACATGGGGCACAGTGAGATTACGGACATTTAGAGGAAAACTGGTACAGATACTCAAGGGGCTCGGTCATGTTAATTGGAAGGAAGGTTCACGTGGGCTGAGACATCGTGGGCAGACACACGGATCACAGAATCCGACCCAGAAATAGTAACGAAGCCTCCATATAGCTGGTGAAGTGCTAGGGTTTGTTTTTAGAGCTTCTTATAAATCTTTGCCCTGTGTTTTTCCTTATTAATAATGTATCTGGCGTCAGCGACACATGTAGGACAGGGAGTCCTGAGGGTTTCCCACACTTCAAATCTAGACATGCCGCGGCTCTGCCTCCTTTCTTCTGTGTGAGGGGAAGGTTTTGGTGGATGAACCTTCCTGCCACTCCTTCCTTTTCAAAAATCACTCCCTCTGCACGCTCTGAGTGAAGCCAGCAGAGGCAAAGAAGTTGCCACAGATGTTCTGCAGCCCGTGACTGTAAGAGGAGGCAGAAGTCTGTACAAACCATGTTTTCAGAGATCTGAAGGAAGCAGCGTATTTGCTCCTTACTCAATATCCTGGGGATATTGAGGGGAGTACTGCGCACCCCCAGCCTCAGCCAGTCCGTTTGCGTTGGCAAAGCTGTTTTAGAAACTGAAATGAAGTAGATGGAGTCGTGCCTGCAAAGAAAAGAGAACACCACTCTGCTTTACTTTTCTAACCTATCAGAGCCTCCAGAACAATAGTGCAGGTATTTCAGAGTTGGGTCTTATCAATAACAACAAAGATGTGCAGTATGTGAGACAAACATTCTCCTTTCTCTACCCACACGGTGTCTGTCTCGACTGATACTTCTCGGGCTCATGACTTGCAGGACGCCCACAGCCTGCACACATTTTATCGAATGGTTATCTGAGGCTTCAACTTGTGTGTCTATTAGACATAAGACTGACTCAAACCAAACTTGCACTGGGTTGCAAAGTAGAGCTGAAATGTTTAAACACTGCACTCCTTAGAAAACTGAATATAAAAAGACTTGGGTTTCTTGCTGAGGGATAAGAATTAATATTTTAATTAGCTGGCTCCACGTGCCTGAATAAAGCATATTTGCTTTTAAAACTGAAGGCAAGTAAATCCCTCTGGTTAAACTCTAAACTTTACATCAGGATTAAGGGAAGAACTACACAGCTACCCCTGGTTGGAGATTTCAAGTACCAAGCAGTGAAGACATGGCGTGGCTCTCTGCCAACAGCAGCACAACACCACTGCCCAAAAGCTATTGCCAAAATGTAAAGACAGCATTTCCTCCTCAGCATCCATCATCTTTTATGGGGACACAGTAAGAGGGAGAAAGGCAAGAAAAAGCAAGAACTGCGTCCAGACGCACGGGGCTTTCTTCACGTGGGAGAAAGGAAGACCAGAAAAGTGAAGAGTAACTGCAGTGAAAATACAAACCTCACCCGAGTCATTCACACTCATTTCCCTAAACTTTCTAAGGGGCCTCAGAGCATGGGCTTTGAAGGACTTTAATTACTGCATAAGCAGATCATACCACGGATTGTTATGACCTGTCTATAGGATCCAGAGGAAACCACAGGGACATCATGAAAGATAGCTTCTCTGGGAGCAACATAGCTCCTGCTGGGGATTCAGGCACCTGCTGTGAGGGAAGTAGTGGGCTGGTGCTGGGGCAGGGAGCAGCCTCTTTCCCTGGTAACCACCCAGAGATGCACCACCAGACCCTAAATTTTGGGGGTGCACATACAGCCATCCCTGTATGGAAGTCACCAGAGTGCCAGTGGTAAACTATGCCCCACACAAAGCATTGAACTGCGTCACACATTCAACCTCACTTGCTCCCTTACTCTTCAAGGCAAGTCCACCACCCAGGTGGGCTGGTGCATGAAGAAAGCAGCTTCAGGCCAGGTGGCAGCTCCATTTATGGACATTAAAAACTGAAACTCTGCGGCTCTCAGGCTTTCATTATCTCAGACATATCTTTGTGGTGCATTTATGAGATTTTGCTTCTAAAATCATCTCCTCAAACATTAGCATTTTTACATCTTCTTAACTTATGAGTATTTTTGCTCTTGCCACTCCTTGTGGACATCTCTGTAGGTATTGCCTCAGTTAAAAGTACGTAAATTACCGCTTGTATTTCGTGAAACATTCCTCTTCCCTGACAACTCATCACTTCTGGAGAAAAACAGAGACAGTTTAATTTTTTTTTTAATTAACATTGTCATTTACTCAATTCTAAATGAAATGCTAAACACCATGCAAAAATGACAATATTAGCATAATCTTCTCTATTTTAATTGCACGAACATTTTTCTGATTTGTTGAAAACCCACCAGGAGTCAATCCTCAGGGCCAATCAATGGCAAATGCATAGAGCATATTTCAAAGCAGAGCAAAAGTACCCTTGAATAATTCATATTCATCAATGTTTTATTTGTCTAAGTACAATATTTATGACTTGCATTTACAAAAGTACTTAAAGAAACATAAAATGTTATGAGCTATAATTAATTTTATTAGAATGAATATCAGGCACATTCAATTACTGGTATGGATAACCTCATCTGAATGGAATCCCCATTGTTGGGCACTCCTCTGGTTCTTTCTATGGCTTAGGAGCTGCAGATACATTACAACAGAACAAAGGTTCTTCTTAAAGAGCAGAGAGGCCCTGCAGCACCAAGAAGAGTGCTTGTACACATTTTGCATGGAACAAAACAATGGCCTTAAAAACCCTCCACCGCTTTGGGTAACAGAGTCCCAACCTGAAAACATCTGTAAACATTAATACCTTTAATTCATATACCTGTAATTAGGAGAACACTCGTAGACTTCAACTGAAATACACACATATATAATTAATAGCTTCATGATCTGAAACCTAACCCAAGGCGTGAGGCCTGTGCTGGGATACGTTTCCTCATGCTCTCGTAGCCGACATATTTATTGCGAAGTGGTAACTGCAGTAGATACCACCCCGCGTGAGTAAGTCAGCTGCACACGAGCTGAATGTGCAAGTGAAGGGAACTAGGTCAATGTGCCATTAAATAAAAAGAGAGACATTACAGAAGCTATGTCAAAACCAGAAAACAGGATGAAAAAACCTTTGGCTTCTTCCACAGTCCCTTCCTATTGTTCCATTATATTTGTATCTTAGTCTGTTTCTGGTTTCCTTCTGCTACAAGCTGGTTCAACTGTTTTCTTCTGAAAAGCCAGATCCTTGCTTCCTCAAGGACAAGAAAGCTCACATTTCATTTATTGCAGATTGAGCAAGTCAGTACATGCACGTGTCTGTTCTGGCAAAGTTAACGAGCTCTTTTTCTGTGCTAAAAGTTACAGACCCCTTCATACGCAATTCCTTGCTAAAACATTCCCTTCCACTGCCTCCCTCTCTCGCTTCTCTGAACATTGTTGACACCGTGTTCAGCATCACTGATCTGTCTTTCTGAGTTTATCTGAAATCTGAATTAGATGAGATTCCTTTTTAAGTGATGCAGTTGTGCTTTGCTTCTTGTGCATCTCCCTTACAAACCCGCTGAGAGTTCGTGTGGGAGATTTTACGCTGGGACACATTTTGTGATATGACCCTAAATATGAGCGATACCGCATGACAACAAAACTACAGGATCCCAGGCAGTGACCTTAAGAAATCATCCTGTGTGACTTGGTCTAGGTGATCCTGCTCTGTCAGGGGGATTGGACTAGATGATCTTTTGAGGTCCCTTCCAATCCCTAATGATTCTATGATTTGAAGTTCTAGTTCATGAACAAAAGTTCATTGAAAGATATATGAAACTCTTGAAGTGGAACAGGCAGTAAGTAACCCACCCAACCCACAAACCTCTTTCCTTTTGTAGTATTAAGTGTTTAGGATCCCCTGACAGCCTCTTTGGATTTGAAATTCCTCAGCACTTAGACATGCCAACAACACAAAAAGTCAGTCAGAAACAATGTGTTAATGGGAGACAGAGATGCTACTACTTCCAGTTCAGAACATGGCACTTGACTGTAAAAAGGGAGCTGAGGTTTCACTGAACAAATGTTAAGCACCACGATGCTCTTCAGTTGCTGGGTGCCCCCTCTAAACTTGAACTTCCAAACCCACAATGATCTCGGTGAACATGGAATAACATTAAAATAACTTCATACAATATTATAACCTTTGTGTTTTCCCTGTAGTTTTCTTTCTCCTTATTAATTTATGACAGGCTGCAAGTGTCTTGCTCTATAAATACCGTAAGGAAATTACAAAACTCATTTTTTGTAATCCTAAAGAAACTCTGACTTGAACAAACCAGCACAGTAACCGTACGTTCACTGACAGGCTCACTACCCTTTCATTTGCCCTCATCCACAGTGACACCCCTCAGCCAGGCTGAGCAGATGGCTGAACAATCTCAGGCAATGACCCACAAGGGAAGAACTGATGCAAGCCTCATAGCAGAGCAGCTTCATGAACCAGCCTGGAGCATGCATGGCTACACAGTGCAAACACAAGATGCAGCAAGCACTGCACTTCTGGCATAGAATCACAGAATCATTAGGGATTGGGAGGGACCTCGAAAGATCATCTAGTCCAACCCCCGTGACACAGCAGGATCACCTACAACAAGTTGCACAGGAACACATCCAGGCAGGTCTTAAACGTCTCCAGTGAAGGAGACTCCAGGTCTTTCTTAACAGAGGGAGATGAACGTAATTGGTACCAGGGATAAGCACAACACAGGAACATGAATTCTAAAACTCTCATTAATCCCAAAGCAGAAATTCATGCCAATCAAGACTCTATTCAACAACTCTGGAGGTAAGTTCCTGTATAGAAGGACAGAATATTTTGAACTGAAGAGACCTTCAAGATCATTGAGTTCAACATTTTCCTAGCCCGGTCATCACCATTATAGTTGCAAAGAAAAGCTGCATCATCCCCTAGCATGAAATAAGATAAAAATAAACTTTATATTTACTGTTTTCAGACCTTATAATTTTTAAATCAAGTATTATCAATTATTTGAGAGGAACAGTATGGCACTGCACCATCAACAAAAGGGTTACGCATTAACAACTTACTCATGGATTTTCAACTCAGGCCAGACTGAAATCAGCTTTTGTCAGATGACAATCACTGCCAGCCCAAACCTTTTTAGTTCCAAGCAGTCACCTTAAAACAAGTGAAAAAGGTAGATGTACTTAGTCACATGGAATTGACGACCTTAAAGGTCTTTTCCAATCTAAATATGATTCTGTGAAACCCTATCCCCTAGTAACTGACTTATCAAGAATAAAATGAAAGGGTTAAAGACCATCAAGCTGTACCTAATAATCACAGAGATCCAGTACAATAAAAAAGGCAACACTGCTCAGTGAAACCAATGCCAACAATACTAAATTTCATAAAGAAATTGGAAATCACTTATTCTAGTGGCCATTCATACACTGTGCATGTCTGTTGACGTGCCTTCAGTCTACTGTTGGGGACTGACCTGTTACTGACCTGTTGGAGAGCAGTGTAGGAGAAAGGGACCGGACAAGAGGGCCAACAGCATCCTGGGGTGGATCAGAAAGGGGGTGGTTATAAGATCAAGAGAGGTTCTTCTCCCCCTCTACTCTGCACTGGTGACACCACATCTGGAGTGTTGTGTCCAGTTCTGGGCCCCTCAGTTCAAGAAGAACAAGGAGCTGTGGGAGGGAGTCCCGCATAGGGCAACAAGGATGATGAAGGAAGTGGAGGAAAGGCTGAGGGAGCTGGGTCTCTTTAGCTTGGAGGAGACTGAGGGGTGACCTCATTAATGTCTATAAATGTGTGAAGGGGGGGTGTCAGGAGGATGGAGCCAGGCTCTTCTCACTGTCATCTAGTGATACGACAAGGGGCAGTGGGTGTGAGCTGGAACATAGGAAGTTCCATATAAATATGAGAAGGAACTTCTTCCCAGTGAGGGTGACAGAGCACTGGAACAGGCTGCCCAGGGGGGTTGTGGGTCTCCTTCACTGGAGATGTGTTCCTGTGTGACTTGGTCCAGGTGACCCTGCTCTGTCAGGGGGATTGGACTAGATGATCTTTCGAGGTCCCTTCCAATCCCTAATGATTCTATGATACTGAAGAAAGTCAGAAGCCAAACTCTTAGCCAAAAAAAGATATGCCATAAAGGTTTGCTGACGTTGTTTTCCAGCTTAACGTTTAGCATCAGAAAGAAAACATTTAAAATTATTTAATTATTGGAATGAATAGTAAATAGTTTTCAGTACATGGCACTTAGTTTTGTTTAGTGATAAACTTCTGCAGTATATCAGCCTTAAAACTCCTACTCAACATATTGTTAATACCTTTCACAGTGTTATAAGAAATAGACACAGAATAAACCCACTGTTCCTCTTCTAATCCACTTTTAAACAACATATGGCTGAGGCTGAATACATCTTGGAGAATTCTGTTTGTTTAGCAGAATTTGATAGCAGCTTAAATTAATCTTTTCATTAAATTCTAGCAGGACTACACGAAAATGTTTCAGCAGTATTCAAGTAAATTTCAGTCAAGACCACACAACAAGAGCAAGTTTCTGTCATGTGTGTTTGGAATTATGTGTATCTGTGTGTGAGGGGGTGTGTAAGCATGCGTGTTGGATTGTACGTTGGTCTAGCCAGTGTGGTGATCTTAGGTCATAGGCTGGATGTGATGATCTCAGAGGTCTTTTCCAGCCTCAATAATTCTGTGGTTCTGTGACAGTATGCCCTTGTTGCCAAGATGGCCAGTGGTCTCCTGGGGTGCATTAGGAAGAGTGTGGCTAGTAGGTCTAGAAAGGTCATCTTTCCCCTCTACTCTGCCCTGGTGACACCTCATCTAGAACACTGTGTCCATTTCTGGGCTACCCAGTTTAAGAGAGACAGGAAACTCCTGGAGAGAGTCCAGTGAAGATGACTGGGGGCCTGGAACATCTGTCCTATGAGGAAAAGTTGAGTGAGCTGGGACTGTTTAGCCTGGAGAGGAGAAGACTGAGAGGAAGCCCTATTTATTTCAGTGAACAACTGAAGGGTAGGTGTAAGGAGGAAGGAGAAAGACTCCTTTCAGTAGTACCCAAGGACAGGACAAGGGGCAACTGAGACAAGCAAGAATACATGAGGTTTCCTTTGCAGACGAGGTAAAACTTCTTTATCTGTAAGTCACAAAGCACTGAAACAGGCTGCCCAGAGAGGCTGTGGTGCCTTCTCTGGTGATATTCCAAACCTGCCTGGATGCAGCCCTGTGCAATGTACTCTAGGCTACCCTGCTTTAGCAGGGGTGGGGTGGACTAGATGCTGTCTAGAGGTCCCTTCCGAGTGCCATGATTCTGATTCTCTGATTAGGTGATTTGCAGGACTGAGCAAACACTGTTATTCCCCTCTTCCTGCTGGAACACAGACAAAGGCAGGTCCCAAGATTAACAACCCTGTCACAAGGAAAAGCAAAGCCATCTTTAATCCTTTCAAAATATCTTCTCAGGAAAAGGTCTCTCAGCCTGCCTAACAGGACATGTCTCTTTCTTTACTGTTTTGACTAGACCACTTCTTTTAGGCATCTCTATCACCTACCCACCCTCACTCATCAAATTCCTTTAATGTCCAATGTTCTGCACTTCTCTAGGTCTGGGCAAGGGCACCATCTGAGCAGGGCTTGGGGCTAGGAAGAGACATGCAGCCTCCAAAGATGGTCTCTGGTTTCATCAGCTACCTGCAAACCCTCAGCCTTGGTGAGCAGGATTAGCCTTTACCCACTTTCAGTCAGCAATATAAACACAGGCCTAGTTACTCTGCAGCTTGTGATTTCCATGGCTGTAAAACAAATAAATAAATGAAAATCCTCATTATTAACTAACGTGTCACTCATAGCAATGCTCAACAATAGAATGGATGGGAAAACACTGACTTCATGCCTGTCCAGCAACAAATAAATGCAAACAACAGGACAGAGAGGTGCAGGACCCTTCCTGACATCTCTTCCACAGCCAAGAGCTGAACATTTACCTTGATAATTTTTGAGGCTGGGATATGAAGCCTGTCAAAGATTTTGCAGCACATGTGCAGCAATGCCAGCACAGAAGAAGAAGCTTTGCAATGGCTTACAGTCAGAGACAAGGACTGTTGCCAATCTTTATTATAACTTGACTGTTTCAGAGACAATCAGCCCACAACACTTGAGTGCAGATTTAGCTACCAAAAAACAAAGACAAAGCGGGAAAGTTGTTTGGTAAAGTGTGGGAGGGAGCAAATGAGCATCTTTTTGCAGAGCACATAAGGAGAAAATTCCCAGGTCAAAAGCAGATGTATACAATTTGGAGTTAAGGAAATAAAAAACCCAGCAGGCTGTTGTAAAAACAGAGCTACTCTTAGCCAAAGTGCGTGAGCTGCACAGTGAGGTCTTTGTCCTGCAAACTTGTGACTTCTCCTGCACTAACCTATGATGACTGTAAGTGGATAATATGCTGAAGACATAAAATTGGTCTGTCTCTGTGGCTCTTGGGCAGTTTCAAAGTGCCTTCTGCAAGAATAACCACCCTGTGTCTGGTTCACTGTGCTAAAGACCATTCAGACCTCACTCTTGACTGACTAGGGGAAATAACGGAAGCGAGAATTATTGCTCGGCTCCTAAGAGCTGCAGACAAACTGCTGCACTACCCGGCAGGCTTCCTGATACTTTTACTCAAACAAGTTCACACATTTAAAACACAGACTTCAGAAACATTCAGCATCCTTTCCCTGAAACCTCTAGCACGGTGCAGCTCAGTGCAGCCTCAGAGGAGCCCGCGTGCTGGGTGCCTGCGCGGCTGCGTGCCAAGTGACACTTTCGTGGAAGTCCTGGAGCAAAGCATCGCACACTGACACATTTTGTGAGCTGCCCTACATCGTCGAGAGCGCTGACAGAACGAAACCCCCTCATCGCTTTTCCTGTGCTAATCCACGCTGCTTGGCCAAGCACTGTACAGCTGAATAGCTGGTGGTGTTTTCTGCATCAGACAAAAGCCCAGATCTGGGGGTTCGCAGAGTTGTGGAACCGCTCCAAGTCATCATCCAGCTGTCCGCGGCTTCTGGCAGCAGAAACATCAAAACCAGGTTACAACTGCACAGCTTTTGCCCTTGATGCAAATGAATTTTTTGCCTCTACGTACCGCTAACTGCATCCTCTGCAGGCTCCTTATTCGTGTGACACTAACTGCAATCACCACTGGATATTTATTCAGTTGGTATTCAGCATTAGACAGCTGTTGGGTGGTCTTGGGTGGTGCAATTCAACAGCGGTGGCTGTAAATGTCACATTTCCTAAGATGACATCTTCATCAGCCCAGTTTTCCTGCTCGTCGTTTATTTCCCCAGATGCCCCAGGGAGGAGTTTCATCCCAGGCAGTGACCTACATTCGGGCGGGCTGGCTGCCTCAGCCGCAGGGAGCGCCTTTTAGTGCTACGTCTGCGTCCCTTTTGCTGAGCTCTAACTCTCACTGCTGTTTCTCAGGTGAAATCTCTTGCACCCCTCCAGTCTTCTAGGAAATAACCCAAGTCCTTTAAAAATAACCCCCAAAATCCAGGGGAATGATTCAGAAAGGAATTCATTACTTTATGACAATGGTGACTGAAAAACATTCCACTTGTGCCAGAGAGGCAAAAAAGCCCCGAGCAAGGGTAGACACACTGATATACACACCCATCTGTTGTGAGTGCACACTCCTGGAACACTGCACATACAGCTTACTCTCTATATATATTACCAGTAGGAATGTGTCACGAGTTGAGGCAGAACTCAAACCAGGACAGAAAGAATATGTAGGAGCTCTTCTGCATCCTTATATAACCAGCTGAAAGAAAGAGGTACCTTTACAGAATGGTTGGACTCGATGATCTCTTGGGTCCCTTCCAACCCCTAACATCCTATGATCCTGTGATGGTCCCTTGTAACCTGTGTTCATAGGTGTTGTTGATAACAAGTAGAACTTATCCCCTTCCTAGTACGTTTCCTCTCTTAAATTGACCATATAGAACATCCAGGAGATGATTCCATGGTCTTTGCTGGAATGCAGAAAAAAACCCCAAAGGCCATTGGGTGCAGAAAAAATACTAAAGGTAAGTATTTGGCAATGTTACGACTATAGGCAGCATATCCTTTAATAAGTTCTACAAGTGAATATTTAAATCATTTTACTTTGTGTTTGGTATCACAGGGATCTACACTGTCAGCATCCCATTGGCACCTATCAGAGATACTTCTCTATGAATTAACATGGGGTGAGAACCTGAACACAAGTAGTATCAGGGTTTCAATTGTCACTGGTGTCTACTGCCCAGCTTCACTGAGTGCACACTGCAACAGAAGTAAAACCAGCACTAATTCTACGCATTGGAATAAATAACTATTTTTTAAAACCACATTTCAGTAGCACTCATTGGCTTACGTTCCAAACTGTGTTTGTACAGAGAGGAACTGTAGGTCCATGACCACAGGATTGGCGCTCAAACATCACGGGTACAGCCCATGCAACTCCACTTACAAGAACCAGGTTCACACAGCTCGTAAAGGAGAAGAGACCAAAGACCAAATATAAAAACCAAAACAACAAGTGACAGTTGTTTGCTTTGTACAAAGTGAAGTTCAGAAGATGATTGGCTAGTATTGCTTGGGCAATCTATTTACATCTCTTTACTCTTCCATCACCATAGCAACTGCAGCCTGGGAGGTGTTTCCAATTAATTTTCCAGGAGATGTAAAACAGCATCCCTATTCTTTCGTACACGAGTTAGGTGGAGCGCACGAACTACCCCGAGAGCTCCAATACAATAGGTACCATGATTTATCTCCTGGGATCATTTACTCACAGTCAGGATGGTTATTCAGTAACACATTACGTGCACACGACGGCAAATCTCAGCTCACAGGGGCTGGAAGCTGTGAGCTGGTCCAAGGTAGATAAGAAAGGCTGTGCACCAGCTGGCCGCTGCTTGCGGATGATAGGGAAACCAGATGGTGTCTGATCCCAGCAGGACACACAGCAGCACACGGACCAGAATGACTCGAGCTGACAGGTCTCTCCTCACCCTCCACACCACAGGCTATCTAAAGCCATTAATCAACATAACCTAAAGCTTCTCCACAGTCTCATGGCATCAACAGCACTTTGCTTACGTGCAGCAACTTAACAGGAATTGATCCCAGGATTTCTCTGGTTGCTGAAGACCACTCTGACCTGACACTGGATTTAATAACAACTAGGACGGACCCTAAAACTGTATTAATGAAGTAAATCATCCTGTTAATCATCACCCCATGATGCTTGTTATTTCAGAAACCAACATGATGAGCAAGTGTGTTGAGAGAGCTGCAAGAGGCCGAGATTCCAGTGGAAGAAGAGTTCCTTTCAGGACAGAGCATTTTGGCCATAAAGGCCAACGGGATCCTGGGGTGTATTAGGAGGAGTGTGTCCAGCAGATCGAGGGAGGTTCTTCTCCNCCGAGGTGTATCTTAACAAGTACATTTTCAAGTGCATGTGTTCTTCTAGAAACTGAGATTTAGTGACCACTTCAAAGATCTCGTGAAAATCAAGGTGCAGAGGAGACTCCTTCCTTCTCACCAGTTCCCCTTCACTACTGGTGCTCTCCATGCCACACCTGGCTTCTTATGCTTTTTATCAAAAATCACAAGCTCAGCTCATCATCTGCACCCTGTTCCTGGCTCCCGAGCTGCCCAACTCAGAAACCAGTACTACTCTAAGGCAGAACACTGCACCTCTTACACGCCCATGGCAACGTACGTAAAACCAGCTCATGCATGTTCTGAACAAGTGTAGCTCCCAAAGGCTGCGACACTGACTGGCCCTGATAACCTCTGAGGTGCCATCAACATCAAAAACAGCTGCTTTTTCCTCGAACTGCCTCTCATCATCCTTCATCCACCTGCAATCTTCCTGAAAGCACTATTTCACCCGACATCTCAAAGCCATTAGTAACCTTATTTCAGCATTTTCTTCGCTAGGGACACCTCGTTTCCTCTCTTGCAGTTTTCAGAGCCAACCACTTTGGGAACTTGTGATTATCATAATTTGCTCTTCATGGGCCCTGGTAATCTGGTCCTAAATTTATCACAGTGTTTCACTAGTGCTAGCCTCTCGGATGGTATTCATTTATCCTTTAAATCTCTTCTGGCATGCGGTTACCACGGGAGCTCCTGAAGCAAAGCATCACACACTTCCACACTATGGGAGATGCCCTGTACTCTCTAGCGCGGTGACACAATAAACACGTCTCATCACTTGACTTTATCTCATGCTAACTGCTTAGAAAATCTGAGAGCTGCTTGTGGAAAGCAGAAAGGGACTTTACAGTGTAATTAGCAAAGGGGAAACGGCGTCAGGAAATGGAACCATTAGGAAGAAAGCCATTTTTGTTTATGAATGAGGAGCCTTTCCACTTCGCATCTCTCTTAAACAGCACATCATGAGCTGTTCAGAAATGCTCTCCTGGTAGACACACCTATGTGTGACAAATCCTTTATGTTCTTTGCTGTTATTTTCATTTCGATACAGGACTGTCAAATTAAGCTACTAATTTAAAACTATTTGATAATTTGAAGTATCTGGTTAAAATCAATAAAATAAATCCCCATAGCAAAGTGCAGGTCAGAAGAGAAGCAGTGAACCTACACTTCTCATGTGCCACTACAGTCTCAACACTCTGTGGGTGCAGATGTGCCTGTATCTTCTGAACACTCTGTTCTACAAGGAAAGCAGCGGGTTCCAACCCTAAAGAATAGAAATGCTTCTGGGCAAACCTTCCAGCTGCCTGCTCACAATTAAATGTGGGATGCTGGTGATCCTACCAAGCCATTTGTAAACAGTAAATCTGACTCTGCCAGGCTCCTGTCCTCAAACAAAACACAGAGCAGATCTCAGGATGCAGATAGTAGGGTTTTTAATTGTTACTTTGACGTGGTGTCAGTGGAGAGCGATGAGTGCTTCGCTTACACTGACTGGAGGTCTTTTTTTAATGGGTTTTTTTTTTAACAAAAAGAAACCACTTTTAGGTGCCTGAGTTTGCCCCTTGCCAATCCAGGGTTCGCTACCAGGAATTTAAGCACATCCAGACTTCTGACAGGCACTAATGATCTCACTCGATGAATCAAAACCCCTTCACAATGATCAGTTTTAAGCTGTGCTCAATTTCATGACAATTACCTCTAATACTTCTTTTTTTCAAGGGAGACTCTTTTCCTTTTCCCACATATTGCAGATTTCTAGACATTTTTCAGGAAGCTTGACTGCTGTGATTGAATATTTCATCATTTGTTAAGAACGATGCAGTGTTTTTTAAGCAACTTTTAATGTCTTGCTCTTATTTTTCACTGTCCAGAAGAGTCAAAAAAAGAATCTGACTAGCTTTCTGGGTCAGAAGGGCCCAGGCTGCTGCTCACCCAACGCACTGTGTAGGGTGTCCATTTACAGTGGGACAGGGAACTGCCAGCAGGGCTGTTTTGTTGTGGAGTGCTTTGATATTTTTCATAGAATCATTAGGGATTGGAAGGGACCTCAAAAGACCATCTAGTCCAATCCCCCTGCCACAGCAGGATCACCCAGACCAAGTCACACAGGAACACGTCCAACTTGAACGTCTCCAGTGAAGGAGACTTCACAACTCCTCTGGGCAGGCTGTTCCAGTGCTCCATCACCCTCACTATGAAGAAATTCCTACTCATATTGATGTGGAACCTCCTATGTTCCAGCTCACACCCACTGGCCCTCATCCTATCACAAGATGACACTGAGAAGAGCCTGGCTCCATCCTCCTGACACCCACCCTTCAAATATTTATATATGTATTTCCATACATTAGGAGCAAAGCGTCCAGGTGTTTCTTGAAGTAGAGCTCTAGACGCCATGCGCTAAACGCACTTAGCTTAGAGGTCTCAGTCAGCCCACTTTGTGATGCTGAAAATGTTTCCAAAGGAGCATTAGTAGTGCAGCATTTCAGGCTGAGCGTACTCTGTACTTCAGCAGTGGTGGGGTCTAAATATTGAAGGTGCCTTGCTATTGCAATCCTAGAGCTGCAGCAAGAACTCAAAGGAGAATTTAGTTTGATTTGGACAAGTGAATAGCAAACTTGAAAATTGCCTGCAATTGGAAATCCCATATTTCCATCTCTAAATCTATGCTGTTGAACAATAACTTTCCTTCTGTTTCCCAAAGTAAAAGGCAAACTCTCAGCACCGAGAACGCGGTTGAAGAATGCAACTGTCACCAAGCCGGCTGAGCAGTGTGCTGCTAGAACGCTTGCTACCAACAAGGATGAGCACAGCACTCAATAAGCAACAAAGGAAAGGGAACATTTTCCCAGAGAGACAAAAGCATCTCCAACTGAACTGAATGGTAAACTGTTGTTATTCTGGGGGGGTGTGTGGGGGGGTGTTGTATTTTGTTTTACTTCAAAGTATTAAAATAATTAATTTTGGAGGCTCTACAAACGACACTGGAATCTGTGAATAGCTGCGAGGTGAATTACAAAAATAAATCTGAAAAGACACACAGACTGCCCTTTGGTCTGAAGTAGGTTATACAGAGCTGGAGGAGCAGGAAGACCTCTACGCCACGGTTACTCTCTCTAGAATGCCTTTTCCACTGTTGAAAGGCACGGTGAAAGGAACAGCAGTCTGTTCACTCATTGGTCTTCCTGGCTGATTGGCAAAGGAACACCCATTTCCCCCATGTTTTGTTGTCTTTGCACAACTACAGTTCACAGCATACAGAGCCCACGTGTGTCCCTTCACACTTGCTTCACTTTCAGATACCATGGGTTACTGAATGGAAGCTGAAATCTCCAGCTTACTTCAAACACCACTGGTGTTCAAGTGTAGATTTGCAATTAGAAGCCACTTCTGAATGTAACTGACACCTAGACGGCTTCAGGCCGGTGGCCACTGCTGCTGTGGTTTGCATAACATTAATTGAAATGCTTCCCTTCAAGGGAAACTTTCTGACAGCTAAGTGAGTAAACAGCTTGGATTCCAGTTCCCTTCAATCACTCCATTGATGTGATAGAGTTTGAAGTGATTTAAAATCTAAACTGTCACTAAAGATCCAACCTCAACGTTAAAAATAAGAAAGAAACGGATGTCAGGTTTTTCACAGGACAAGAAAAAGCTCCTGCCAAACTGTGTTTTGGTTGTGCCAACCTTGAAACTGATGGAATCAACAGTCTGAATGCTACAGAAATTCAAATAAGTCAAGAACTCACAGCTAAACAGATAATCTTAAAAAAAACAACCTGAAAAATGTCCATATGACCAAACATATTTACTAAGTCATGGCTTGTGCTGGAACACTGGCTGGATCTGCCACAGATTTGGACAAGAGAGTTCTGCTATGAAACAGGTTAATAAGAGCTCTTGCATCAAGTGTCTGTTTTCACCGTCACTGAGGGACCATTCACAAATAATTTCTTGGTGCATCGATGTCCGTTTGCATTTACTGACTTCCCTGTTCACCAAGCACGTAAATGAAAATAATTGGTTGAAACATCTGGCTGCATGAAAAAAGCAAAGCATATAAAACCCCTGGCTCAGGGGACCTGAAGGCCCAGTTTCGCTATACCCACGGTAGCGCACAGTAAGGGTACAGCCCTGACTCCACCAGAGAGACCACTGATGAGTGTTGCTCTTCAGGCACCAGTGTTGGGACTGAGGCTGTTATAATTGTCAACCGCATGGGCTGTGGGACTGAGCGCACCCTCGGCAAGTTTGCTGACAATATTAAGCTGTGCGGCGCAAGGTCGTGTGTGTGGTTTGGGGCCATCTCCAACACACATATAAGCTGGAACAGTATACTCACTGAGCGCAGTGAGAGCAGCCTTGCAGAGAAGGACTCAGGTGTGCTGCTGTATGAAGAACTGCATACGAGTCAGCAATGCGTGTGTGTAGCCCAGAAAGCCAACTGCATCCTCGGGTACATCAGGAGAAGTACGGCCAGCAGGTTGAGGGAAGTGATTCTCCCTCTCTGCTCCACTGTTGAGAGACCTCAGCTGGAGTATTGCAGGCAGTTCTGAAGTACCCATAGAAAGAAAGACATCAACCTGCTTGAGGGGGTCCACAGGAGGGCCGCAAGGATGATCAGAAGGCTGGAACACCTTTCCCATGAGAACAGGCTACGAGACTTGAGGTAGTTCAGCCTAAAGAAGAGAAGGCTCTGGGGACACCTTAGCAGCCTTCCAGTACTCTAAAGATGGTCTAGAGGTGAGGTGGGAAGGGACTCTTATTAGAGGAGTGTAGTGACAGGATATGGGGTAGTGGTTTCAAATTGAAAGGTGGTAGACTTGGACTAGATCTTGGGAAGAAATTCCTTACTAGGACGGTGGTGAGGCACTGGAACCAGTTGTCTGGAGAAGCTGTGAACATCCTTTCTCTGGAAGTGTCCAAGGCCAGGCTGAATGGGGCTTTGAGCAAGCTGGTCTAGCAGAAGGCATCCTTGCCCATGGCAGGGGATAGGAACTAGATAATCCTTAAGGAACCTTATAACCTAACACAAAAATTCTATGATTTTATGATTTCCAAGGTAGAATAAAAGCAATTTTGAATGGAAGATGATCTTAACCAGCAATACATGAAATGCAGGTGGAAAACCCATTTTATCCAAGGTAGTACTTGAACTGTAATTGAGAAAAGTGCTTCTCCAGAATATAGCTCCTATGCACTATAAGCTGTTAAGTTGGGTTTTTTTACAGAAACGTACATATTTCATGCTAAAAGAATTTCATTAGACAGATGTCTCCATCTACAGCTGAAACACCAGAGCAAGACAACCACCTCTTTTCTTTTTCACACATCAGAAACCAGCCCTGAAAAACCCTCACCTACGTGACTGCACCGAGTAATTTACATCCTAATCACAAATGACACCAAGAACAACAGCACCATTTCTTACTTGAAGTTTGATTTGAAAAGTAGCTACAAAAATAAGTAAGTATCCAACTGCATACCTCTGAGGGCTCAAATAAACCCCTTTCTTTTGAAAATGAACTTGCACATTCATGAAGGATTGGTCAGACACAAGATTTGCCCCGAACTAACTTCTGACATGTCTTCTCAGACACTTCCACAGTAAATGCTTGATTGAGCACACAGCTGAAACCACTACTTACAGCCTAGGGGGACTTGAAATAAATCTTACAGTTGTCAGCCTTCAGCTGAAAGGTATCATCACACTAACCCTGGAACGGATTAGTGACAAGTCACAACATTTTGGAAGGTCAGCGAGAGCTTTTTGTGCTCAAAGTTTCCCTCTCTAATTTACAAAGAGAAATCTCCTCAAGAGTTACTAGCATCATGGAAATACACAAAATTAAGATGACAGAAACACCCTGATGATTTCTCAACGTGAAATGAATGGCTCTCACTTCCTTAGCTGGTAACAAAATTTGTAAGCTGACCTGTGTTCGACTTGGAATCATGGGGATGTTTCCCGTTTTGATGTTCAGCGTGTTGACTTCTGCAGTTGTGTCACCACGGAGGACCATAACATGTCTCTACTGCTCCGCATGCATTGCCATCTATCTTACTTTAATCAGTCTGAGCATGGTTTCAGGAATTACCACTGCCATAAGGCAGAAGCAATACACCAGCTCTTTGACCTTTTCAAAGATTAGAATTTATCCATTTATCTATTAGATCTCTGTCTGTGAGGACTGACGTGTCTTCACCGTTCAGCAAGGAGGTGTGGAAATATACCCTCACTGTTCTTTCTTCTTACTGACCAAAGAAACTATTACTGCTGAAAGCTCATTTTACAGAACTTGAGATAAGACTGCAAAGAAGTGATTATTTTTGAAATACAATACTAAGGTTCACATTGCTAGGTGACAGATCAACTGTTGAGAATGGAAGCCAATAAGCCCACAAGAAAAACTGCACGGTAACACACTGGGAAGTATTTTTGTCTGAGAAGCCTTCCAACGTGACTGGTTTCCATGAACAATAATGACAGATTCTTTTCACATTAGAGAGCTTCATTCAGGTTTTGACACCAAAAAATCACCCCAGTTGCACAGTGTAGAGAGAATGCAGTTACTGGAAACTTTTTTTGTATAATAACAGATCCTTTCATGCAACATCACTAGAATAAACATGTGTCATGCCACAAAGCAAAGAAATGAAAAACTCTTGCAGTTATCTTTTCTCTCTCTCCTATTCAAGAAGGATATTATGTAAGAATATTAATTGCAGACGGCAAAGTGAAATATCATCTTTTATGTGCACAGCTGCGCAGTGATGTTCAGATAGACAGCGCGACTCGAGCAGTTACGTTGCAGTCACAGCCCTACGTTGCTGCATGAACAGATTTTAAACCACAGAAATGATCAGCAAAAACCTGCATTTTGGCTTTAAACTCATACGAATTCGTCTTTCACTTCAGTGCATAAGTCCCACAGCAAATCTCTGCGTTTCCCTCTCACCCCCCAGTGTGTTACTGTGTGGACAGATCCTTAACCAAAGCACGTTCCCCACTTGGTGGTGGCTGATACAGCTGGCTCAGAGATCCCACCACTGGATGTCACTGTTACTCCACACGGATCGAGCAAACACAGCCAGGAGACCACCCCAGAGGAGCTGTCTGCTGCCAGGGTCTGCAGACAACCAAACCTTTAAAAGTGCGGTGAGCTTGAAAGGGAAAACATGATCTTAGGGTATCTGCAGTGCAACGGGTGGCCTGTGTTACTGTGTCAAATTCTGGCTTTGAAAGCATCTGAAGGGCAAGTTGGCATTAGCAATGCATGGCTTTCAAACCCATTAGTTTTCCTGTAAGTAAATTGGTTTTCTGGTGTAAAAAGGTTGTAAACTGCTTTAAGCTGCTTCATATATAATTATAAATAGGAATTTCAATATTCTTTAGAAAACTGAAATGAGGGCGTTCATCTTCTCCCTAGAATGCAAAAATCCCTTCTTGACCCCAAGTGATTTTCTCAGTGCCAGCTTTCAACAGGAAACTGCTTCGATCTACTGGATAAGGCAAAAACCAATGTATGTTTCCCTCTGTGTATCATGCTTCACCAAGCAATTGTTTCATCCCTTATTTTAACATCTTCACCTGGCTCTCTCTACCATTTCCAGTAGCCCTTGAAAATACAGAAATCACTCAGCTTGCCGTTTCCAACACCACCTCCAAAGAGCAACATGAGAATTTCTTTAGAATCTGAAAATAAGCTATTTCAACTTCATTTATAATTACTTGTGCTTTACTAGGAAGTAGGCTCCTAGTAAAAGTCAAGTTTGCATTTAAAAAGCAAAGGTAGTCCTCATTTGTAAGTGGCTATGATTTATTCTCAACAAATTCATCCTACCTCTTTACAATCATTTCAGCTTCCCTTTCAAACTTCATCTGATGATTTCTGAGTATCTACCTCAAATTAGAAGTGCAAGGAATGAAACTCAAATCAGAAGTTCATAATGAGAGTTTGAAAGGTTTCTGCAATACACAGGCATACATAACAAAACTCTGCCCCAAGGATCCTTCATTAGAGTGCCTCACTTCACCTTGCGCACGCGGCAGCACAGCAACAGAAACGAGTTCTTGAAAGTTATCTACATTTTCCTGTTTTTATTTGCATATGCAACACTCCTCAATGTCTGCACCCTTGCTAAAATCCTAGATCTGCATTGTCAGCTACGGGGAAACACAAATTTAGCACAGGGGCTGTATTCCCCGTCAGTGTGTGGATGTGTCACTACAGGCAGATGTCACACGATGTTGTGCTGTTGTTTCTCATTTGTTACGCCTCTAATTAAAGCTGTAGGAAAGCGTACAAGAGTGTAATTGTTATAGCTGGGAAGGTGAGAATGCCTGGGACTTGAAAGTATAAAAAGAGTACAGAATGACTTAAATTTTACCTCTCCTTTTACTAAAATACAGTGGAAAATTCCATTTTAATGACATAAATCAAGGGATCTCTATAAAACTAAAAGAGTCAATTCTGTACAGCTTTTTCACTGTAAAACAGATCAGATGTCAATTTTTTTTACAGGAGAGAAAAAGAAGAGTTGCGGGTCAGGAATGGAACATGATTGAATAGTCATGGAAGTCTGAAAACCAGAGACATGAGAAATAAACAGCCACCACGAAAATAATTTCAACCAAACACGGCTTTTTAACCATCTTGCTAGCTGCAGGTGAGAGAAGGTGAGAAATAATCACGGAGTTGAGCTTTGCTGAACGGCCGATCAAGGCCGGCTTGCCCTTGAAACCGGAAGGACTCAAGACCCAGCATTTCTCGAGGTGTACATGGAGTCTAACAGCTCTTGGCCACAAACTCTGACAGCCTGTTTTTGTGCCCACGATAGCATCCACAGTTTACTAATGAAACCGAGCTTGGTGGAAGCATTCCTACCCATTCCAACCACCCACTGACTGACAGACTCTAAAACAGACAGACAAGAGTACGGCACATCACGCATACCCCAGCCATTGTATTTTTCATTTTTCAGCTTGCACTCATTTGACTTCTCTCTGCACAAACTGACTAGCCAAAGAAAACGTGTGCCATTCAAAGCTGCAGTCAGCAGTGCAGACTTTGCCACCATCGGGTTTTTTATTTTCAATAGAAATTGGTCAAAGAAGTGTCATGAAAGAAAGTGATCTCTGAAAAACACCTTTCTATTCTCTTTAGACTGCTAGGACGATGAAGCAGAAGGAGGAGACTTGATTCCTGGAAGACCTCTTGGAGCATGCTACCAGACAGGCCAAAACACTTCAACTCTGCAGAAGGTGCCTCGAGGCATTTCCTGGCCTTAGAGGAATCCTAGTTGGACTTTCTTTTCCCTTCAGTCGTTTTGCACCCAGTTTAAACGGTGCAACCTCTTTCATGCTTCTAAGCAGATGCCAGTGCCACGGCCGCGGAGGAGCTCTGACATTGTGAGGGTGCCTCTGATTAATTGTAACGAAACCCGAGCGCCAGGCTGCATTGTCTTCAGCCTTCCTAACGGGATTGCTCATTGAATGGGGGGTAAACACACAAAGAATGACAATTTCCATCCAGTCATTACACTTAGAGAAGGACAGAGGTTCCTTGCAAAGTCAAACAGCTCGGCAAGGTCATCCACAAGGGGGACTTCATGGCAGGCTGTGAGCATTTGGAGATCATCTGTTTCCCCACAGGTATCACTGTCACTGTTGTTGGGCTCTTCCTGAAGCAGAGAAGAAAGCGAAGAATGACAGAGTCCCTATGGCCTAGCACGTTCCACAGACGTTGATACCACGAAGATGACCCCTGTTTCCAGACACATTTGCATCTACACCATTTAGTTATGAAAGGAGAAAACAAGAGGAAAGTTCAGTGGCCCAGGATATTTAAATATCACATGGGCTGAGCATGCAAATGCTTCTGAGTTTGGTGCCTTATTGCTGTGGATACCCTGACCAAAACTGCTGGAAGCACGCAAGCAAATAAAGCTTGCAATGCCTTAAGTTGCCTAAGGTCCACCTAAGGTGCATAAATGTAGATCATTATGCCCACATGGAGTCCCCTGACTTCCCAAAAAAATCTCTGTTTAGGTGAAATCACTGGCCCACGCTGTTCTTTTTTTAAAGGCTAGAAATGCAGTTTGTAGAACAAACTGAACAACTGTACAACTGTAGAACAAGTTGTAGAACTGAACTTCAACAAGAAACAATTTGCTTCTTGTTCAGATAAGTGAGGAGAAACTGACCTAAAGACACAATGTAGGTGACAAGCTAAAACTGATTATGTCTGGCAGAAATGTGGATACAGAAAATCGTTTGTGACCACATGAAAACTCTGGTTTTATGTGGCCACAGAATCCTCAGCTCCAGTTTGCAAGAAACACGTAATTTTTTTAAAGGTTTTTCAGCTTTTAATTTGGAATCTGCACAGTCTTTCAGATGTGTTAATGGTCATTCTCACAGAAATTTGCTCCCCAACGTCTACTCTACACAGACAGCAAGGACCCAAAGAATTCCAAAATCCATTCTCATGTCTCCAGGTGACACTCTTTTGTAGAATCATAGAATCATTAGGGATTGGAAGGGACCCCAAAAGATCATCTAGTCCAACCCCCCTGCCACAGCAGGATCACTTCACTGGAGAAGTTACGGAACCAGAATCACTCAGAGTTGGAAGGGACCACCTGATCATCCAGTTCCAACCCCCCTGCCAGGCTGGGACACCCCACCCTAGACCAGGCTACACCTGCCCTCGCCCCTCCTCTTCCTTCTTTCCTTCTCTTTCAGGATTTACGCAAAGCTTCCAGAAGTTTCAAAGTAGCTAAACACACAAAAACTCAGAGAGATGGTAAGATGCTGGAACTGATCTAGTTTTTTCAGAGTTTCTGGAAGAATTGCAAGTAAAGATGGCCTCAAACAGTCTGTAAGGCTCAATTCCACCATTAGAGCACCCCTTAAAATTGACCACAATGTTGTTTTGCACAACTGTGACAGTAATGATTACAAATACTTTATGTACTTGACTGGTTTCTATTTCTTTTTTAAAATTTCATTTTATGAATTAAATTACAACTGTTTTGAAAACTGCATGCAATATCTGATCTAGCAATAGCTCACCACTCAGAAAGAGAGTTACCATGCCTATTTTGGGTTGGATATTTAATTCTGGGGACTGACCTGGTGGACAGTAGTTTAGGAGAAAGGGACCTGGGGGTCCTAGTGGACAGCAGGATGACCATGAGCCAGCAGTGTGCTCTTGTGGCCAAGAAGGCCAACAGCATCCACAGTTGGATCAGAAGGGGGGTGGTTAGCAGATCGAGAGAGGTTCTTCTCGCCTTCTACTCTGCCCTGGTGAGACCACATCTGGAGTATTGTGTCCAGTTCTGGGCTCCTCAGTTCAAGAGGGATGTGGAACTGCTGGAGAGGGTCCAGCATAGGGCAACAAAGATGATGAAGGAAGTGGAGCACCTCCCTTATGAGGAGAGGCTGAGGGAGCTGGGTCTCTTTAGCTTAGAGAAGAGAAGACTGAGGGGTGACCTCATTAATGTCTATAAATATTTGAAGGGTGGGTGTCAGGAGGATGGAGCCAGGATCTTCTCAGTGTCATCTAGTGATAGGACGAGGGGCAATGGG
>VXBP01007030.1:230035-250415 GCA_013400115.1 Rhinopomastus cyanomelas
AAAAAGCTCCTGAAGTACCTCACAGTGTGTGCTGTCCATCATTTAAATTTACAGGAATATTTCCAAGGGAGAGTGGAAAGAAAATTTGGGTTCATGAAAAATTTAGTTTGTATAATTAATATTCTACTACAATATCTCTAGAAGGCAGACATACAATAACTCCTTGTTTTGGGACACTTGGGAACATCCTATAGTGCAAAGCCATGCAAAGAGACACAACCAAGGTAACTTCTAGCATCATGAGCACACTTTAGTACCCACACTAACTACTCTCATGAGAAATAAAATGGCCATAGTGGCAAAATGAAGAGGCTACCATCCCGCTAGCTGCACTAGAACCAGCTCGTCTGCATCAGTCTTGGATGGCTGAATGGTTTTATGTTGTTACAGGCTGTGCCTCACACTTAGAGGCAGTGTTAGTGAATTTTCCTTCATCCTTCCCCATACCCATAGTAACTACAGAAGTGTTGTCGCTCTAATAAAAAAAAAAGAGCTAACACGACGATGACCGAGATAATTGGTGTCTGCATGACAGACTGAAGAATTCTGAGCAAGTTTTGCCTGGTCCTCGGGGGCACAAGACAGGTCCTTCTGTAAGTTTTGTGATGCAATCTCAGGCTAAGGCTCAAAGGTTTGTTGAGAAAGAGGGTGTGCTGACTGCGAGCATTGCAGAGCTCATGCGGATGTGTGAATTCTAATTACATGCAGCTCACAGAGTAATTAACGCACGGCTCAAATCTGACCAGTGACCATCCACCACATAGACAAACCTGCAGCGTATCAGTGGTACCACCAGGACCAGGTACCATTCATTATTCAGCATTCCATAACAACATAAAACTAATACTCATCACACAGATGAGCTCAGAATTTGTTTACTGCATCTTCTGGTGAGCTTCTCTTACAAACAAATGTGTACTTTTTAAATAAACCTGTATGAAAGCAACTTGCTCTGTGTTGACAGGGAAGAAGCATTTCTAGCAAAACCATCAAAAAACCTTAACTTTAATATAAATTCTTCCTGCATTATATTAGGATGTAATACAATATGAAAGTGCCAATAAAAGTATTTTATAATCCACTGTTGCTAAATGTCCAACGTGCATGTATGAAGCCATGAATGCCAACCTGTGGCTTACAGTGTAAGACTGTAAAACATTTAGATGTGAAAAAACTCCTTTTTTGGGAACTTATATTAACATGACTTATCATCACACATTATAACATGAAATCCTGAAATGCTTCTCCAAGAGACCGTGTGCCCACTAAGAAATAATCTCTGAATAAAAATTCTGTTCAAGCAAGCATGCAGTATCTACTCAAGCAGGAAAACTGTGCACATCAGAGCTATGCAAGAAATAACACTATGTGACAAACTTTGCTCTCAAAATATAACTGCAAAAGTTCAACAAAATGCTTCATAGAATCACAGAACATTAGGGATTGGAAGGGACCTCAAAAGATCTTCTATCCCCCTGCCACAGCAGGATCACCTAAACCAAGTCACACAGGAACATATCTAGGTGAGTTTTAAACATCTCAAGAGAATGAGACTCCACAAACCCCCTGGGCAGCCTGTTCCAGTGCTCCGTCATCCTCACTGGGAAGAAGTTCCTTCTAATCTTTGTATGGAATCTCCTCTGTTCCAGCTTACACCCATTGCCCCTTTCCTATCATTAGATGACATTGAGAAGATCCTGGCTCCACCCTCCTGACACCCACCCCTCATATATTGGAATCTCCTCTGTTCCAGCTTACACCCACTGCCCCTCGTCCTATCACCACATGACACTGAGGTGATACTGGCTCACCTGACACCCTGACACTCACCCCTCATACATTTAGAAACATTAATGAGGCCACCCCTCAGTCTCATACAAGCTCAAGAGATCCAGCTCCCTCAGCCTTTCCTCATAAGGGAGCTGTTCTACTTCCTTCATCATCTTCGTGGCTCTACACCGGACTCTTTCCAGCAGCTCTATGTCCTTCTTGAACTGAAAGGCCCAGAACTGGACACAATATTCCACATATGGTCTCACTAGTGCAGCACAGAGGGGGAGAAGAACCTCTCTCAATCTGCTAACCACCCTCCTGATCTGCCATCCACCCCAGGATGCTGTTGGCCCTCTTGGCCACAAGAGCACATTCATGGCTCATGGTCATCCTGCTGTCCACCAGGACCCCCCCCAGGTCCCTTTCTCCTACACTGCTTTCCAACAGGTCAGTCCCCAGCCTGTACTGGTATCTGAGGCTGTTCTTGCCCATCTGGGCAAGACTCTATACTGGCCCTTTACTGAATCCTGAAAACATGTAAAACCCTACACAAACGGGCTATTATTTCAGCTTATCTGATGAGAGGACAGAGCAAAGCATAACTGGGACACAGCCACTGCATTCTGTCTAATGGAGAGAGGCATTTGAAGACAGGAGACTTTCTGCTCCAGAAGGTCTGAGAAGAGCAAAGAAGGAACACTATCACAGACCATTTTGAAAACATACTGAACTCAGGATCAAAACACAACCCACACTTCACAAAGAGAAAAATCCAGACTCCCTGAGCTGTTTCCATCCTGAAGCAAGCATCAACCTTGTCAAAAGCTTACAGGGTCCTTATCATTTGGATTTATTTCCTCTACATTTTTCTATAGCTCTGCTTATGAATTTTATTCTATTTATGAATGCATGTACCATTTTAATTCCATTTTTTTCCATGGAAAATGTCCTCCAAGGTTTCACAGAGAAAGTCAGAACGTTTTTTTTTAATGAAAGACTGTAACAAGCGGTTTGCAAGTCATGGCTCAGAAAGTTTTAAAAGATAAAGGTGTGTGTCTAGGTCATTCATACAGGTCATTGAAGACAGCAAAATTATAATAATATCTGTCTGTTTTTAGCACCCTGTGACTTCACACCTTGCTAATTAGCTTGTTTTTTTGTGTAGGGAGATACAAATGGAGCTATTTCTAATTTCAATTAACAATTTCATAAATAATCCGATGGAATAACAACATCCATTGAATTCACAGGTAACACTAGACTGCACTAAGGAGACTGGGGATACATACCATGAAGAACTTGTCTCCAAACCTGAGAATCATCCCATATCATTTTGCTCTCTTAACTAGTAATGAAAAGTTAAGAATTTAAGTTCTCAGCATCACCCAACACATTTCATTAAAACATGCTCCCTCCAGTGATGACTGTGCACAGATACAGAAAGCGCATCTTAAACAGAGTAAATGTCAAATACAAACATTTGTAGAAATTCCCTTGGAATACTCACTGAACAGGAGACTTTGATGACACTTTTCCGAACATATAGAATCCCTAAGGTTGGAAGGGACCTCCAAGATCACGAGGCCAAGATCAGCCCAACGCCACCATGCCCACTAAAACATGTTTCCCCGTGCCAGATCAACACATCTTTTGAACACCTCCATGGGTGGTTACTCCACCACTTTCCTAGGTAGCTTGTTGCAGTGCCTGACCATACCTTCAGTGAAGAAGTTTCTCCAATGTCCAATTTAAAACTCACCTGGCACAGCAAGAGGCCATTTTCTCTCGTCGTACCACTAATGACTCAGGAGAAAAGACTAACACCCACCTCTATATAATGTCCTTTCAGGTGGTTGCAAAGGGTGATAAGGTCTCCCCTTAGCCTGCTTTTCTCCAGATTAAACACCACTAGTTTCCTCAGCTGCTCCTCGTCAGACCTGCCCCAGGTCCTTCTTAGCTTCACTGTCTTCTTTGGGCCCCTGCTCCAGCACCTCCATGTCCTTCTTGTACTGAGGTGCCCACAACTGATGCGAGGCCTCACTAGTGAAGAGTACAGGGCACTTCTCGAGTCCTCCTGGCTGCACTACTTCTGATGAAGGCCAGGATGCTGTTAGTTTTCTTGGCCACCTGGGCACACTGTTGGCTCATATTCAGGTGTAGAATGGTTCATCCATCTCTTCATTCTGGTTTGATGGCCCATAGCAGACTCAGAATAGGCTATCTACCATCTTGGCCTTCCCCCTCATCCTCACCCATAAACATTGAACCCTTTCATTAGACTCACTGAGCCAGGCTCTTCTCAGTGTCATCTAATGATAGGAAAGGGGCAATGGTTGCAAGCTGGAGCATAGGAGGTTCCACATCAATATGAGAAGGAACTTCTTCACAGTGAGGGTGACGGAGCACTGGAACGGGCTGCCCGGGGGGGGTTGGAGTCTCCTTCTCTCCAGACATTTAAGACCCACCTGGAGATGTTCCTGTGTGACTTGGTCTAGGTGATCCTGCTGTGTCAGGGGGATTGGACTGGATGATCTTTTGAGGTCCCTTCCAATCCCTAATGTTCTGTGATTCTATACAATCAAAGCATTCCCTAACATAGAGAGACACCCCACACACACACTCTCCTTCCTTGCCTCTCCTTTGTGAAGAACTTGTAGCCATCCATTGCCACACTCCAGTCATGAGAGTTGTCCTACCACGTTTCAGTGACGGTAACCAGGTGACAGTTATCCTGTTGTACAAAGGCTTCCAGCCTCTTCTGCTTGTTACCCACACAACACGCATTGGTGTGGATGCCCTTTAGCTGAGCGGACAATTTAAGCACTAATGACTGAATGCCACCCCCAAACTCACCTCTGCTGAGCCTGGTTCCATCCTCTTCCCACTGTAATTCTAGTTTAAAGACCCCTCAATGGGCCCTGACATCTCATTAACAAGAAATGTCTCAAAGAGACTTGGCAAGATGGTTGGACTCAATGATCCCAAGGGTCTTTTCCAGCCAGAGTGATTCTGTGATTCTGTGTCTTAAAGAGGCATCAGTAATCTGAGATTTTGGTTATATGCTGCTGTATTCACAGAACATGATTTAAAATAACAGGATTTACATCTCTAAAAGCAAACCCAGCCAGCCTAATGTCTTTCCAGCCACTGAATTCCTCTGTATTGTGCCACATTTAATCGCACCCATTGTCTAAGAATTAATATTAGCTAATAGACTTGTTATCTGCTTTGTCAGTGCTCATTATGCTAAACTATACTGCTGCACTGGACAGCTGCCATTCCCATTTTATTTAAATTTTGTATACTAAAAATATTTAATCCGCTCGCGGCTGCCAAACACTAACAAAAGGAAAGAATTCTGGGAAGGAAAAGGGAGTTAAAATATCTAAATGGACACGATCCATTTAATAAAGTGTTCTCAAATAACAAATAGTCCTACTTCAACAAAGGAGCAGGTGGGGTAGGTCTTTTATATTACAAATATCTATCAAACCAAGATCACACTAAATCCACTTCTGAACAATTTATGCTTTAAAGGATAAAGTTATAAACGTGCCCCCCTATATTTAACTAGATGCTTAAATGTTTATATGAAGAAAGCGTCGCTGCAATTAGGAGGTCTTTTGAAATGGTGCTATGACAATCAGCTAGAAAAGAATGTCTTGCTATTTTACATACATTTTCTTAACATTCATTCATTTTGGTTCTCTTTTCTAAAATGTCTCCATGCATTGTGCTGATGACCGCAGAAAGACAGTTCTGCCACTGACTTTATATCTTGTCCTAACTTCAGTCTGAAGTGAAACCAGTGATGGTCCTGAGCTGCACTAAACAGAAGTTTTAAAAATAACCAGTATGGTAGTATGATTCTTCACCACAGAACAAGTAGATCACAGTAAAATGTACTTGAAATAATTTAATTTAAATAATCTATGGAGTCAACAGATCTGCTCCAAAAATTCGGTTATAAACGTGTCTATGATCACTTGGGGGATGTCACCTGAGGAAAGTGGGGAAAAAAACCAAGGCTCATTTACCACCACTGGTCAGTTACACAGACCTAGACCACTGCGAAGGGCAGTAGTTTTGACTGGATCGCCCTCCTATGCTAAACCACGCACCAGGATGTAGCCTGGCTCACACCAGAACCAGCACAAAGCACAGTGAATTAGCCAGGTAACTGAGCTATCTGCAGCCAGAGCTGCTATTTTGCTAAGACAATTAAATCCTTGATGACTCTGTTTTTATTAATGTCTAAATCCTCATATTGTGACTGTCTAAGCAAGTGAAGAAAGAAAGGAGCATCAATGTATGAGCAATTGGGCAGCACTCCTGAGGGGCTGTGCAGTCACCTGGTGGGTGCCATTGCAAAGCACAGCAATGGAGGGCTGGCAACCCACAGCTTCAGCTACTTGGAAGCTTTTGCCCTCATCAAACAAAATGGCACACAGTGGACTGACTGCAGTTTTTGACATTACATAGAGAAGAACAGGAGTGTCAAAGATGAAGCGCTCAAAGCCAAGAGTGTGTTTTGTACGTACAGCTTACTGAAACTGATGGCTGGAGAAAATAAAATACATATTACCAAATTGGTAATTTGTTTTCAAAATGATTTCTTTAAATAAATACAATCAGTGCTAAATCTTTGCTAGAGGAAATTAGGAAATTTTTTCCTGAAAAAACTCAAATTTTAAATTTTGGTTAAATAAGCTCCTCTGGGAGCCCAAGTTCTGCAGGAAGGACAGAAACACACAACCAGAAAATAAGGAAAGGGGTCCCTAGTTTTATCTGCAGGATTGGTCATGAATCAGTAAGATGTAGGTTAAGGTGGGCTTTTTGGCAAGAGAAAGTTGTTTCTTTCCTTTAATTATTAGAAAACTATTTTAAACAGTGACATGAGAAGATGATTTTGCATGAGTCCATATCCACAAATACATTCAGCAGACTGAGTCACAAAATACAGATGAGTACCCTGGGCTGGCGGACACCTGAACCCAGTCTGCAGAACACACAGCTACATTTGTGAAGCCAACCAGCCCTTTTGTGATCAATTATGTTGAATCCAAATTCTTGCAAATTATCAACCCCTCAAATTCCTGGGACTCTCCACTTCTTATTTCACCTGCAGTTTTCAAAACCAGTGAAGGTCATCTGAACCATGGCAACCTTTGCCTCAGCTGCAGCAGTGTGAGGGCAGACCTGCCCAACAGAAAGAACAAAGGTGGGAAGTGGGGGAAAGGAGGCACTTCTTAATGCTTTTGCTTGCTGCTGTTCTTGGATACTGTTAGGAAGGTATGAGCACAGCCTAATCCCACCAGATCACCTCCCTCTCACAGAATTTGCTATTGCCCAAGATGAGATACTCTGAAATATTTTCATTCCATCCACAGCTCTGCTACAGGACCAGCCACAGTAAGAAATAGTCAGACAAGTAAAACATGACTTCCCAAATGTTTAAATTATGTAAAATGCCAACACTATTCTAAATACAGGAAAAAACTGTTTCTTTAATGCTCATTTCTGACAGTTCACCACAAGTGCCTCCATTTCAAAGGCTTCTGCTCCCCACACAGAATGAAATAGCTGCTGCAAATGTCCTTTGAACAAGAGCTGCCATCAGTGGGATAGGAACACAAGTAGCCTGGGGGCTGGTGTCAAACAGTCCCCCAAAAGAAAGATTATGAAGCAACCAAGGACATCTAAAGAGAGAAATCTAGGCTGAGAATTATTTGAGGAATTATCTTGAGAGAGATTTCTTCCAGAAAACATATTACTCTATAAAGGACCTCCTACCAGTGTGGTCTAAGACATACATGTATTCTAGTCTAGTTTCAGTCCGGACAGCTGAACCCCAACCTTCTGCAAGTAAAATAGTAGCAGCCCTTGGAGTTATGTGAGCATCTGATTGACACTGCTCCCCTGTGGCAGCCTGTGTGGGTGTCTGTCTGTACATACAGCTCGAACGTCAGTGTGACAGGGCCACTGTCTCTGCTGGCCAGACTTTCTGCATCTGCTGCCCAACGAGTACATGACTATATATTCCTAAGCTTTAAGATGTCACTGTGACTTGGAAATGCCCCTTCTTTGCCTGGGTTATCAGCACAAGTGGATGCTAATGCCCTAGACAAGGAAATGAATCCTGAATTTCTTTTTCAGCCGGAGGACAAAATAAAACAGCACTGAAGTCCAGCTGCCAGAAACCAGAGGGAATGCAGATACTGCTTTGAACATTTGAAAAAAGACACAGAATCTAATGGAAGATGCTCCTCACCACAGGGGGAAAGCAGAGCTCTGAAGCCAGAAGACCTAAGGACATGAAGGACATAAACAAAATCTAGCACTGTCATATGTGGATATTGCATAAAGCTTAATGACATTTTGCACAATGACTCAGTACCTCTCATGGAGCACAGAAGACTTCTGCAACTTCAGGTGGAAGTCTCCGCGGTACCACAAGGCAAGGAAGAGCTCGCAGGGAACGGAAACCCAAAAGATGCAAAGCCCATTGCAACCCAGGAGCTCTTTCAGATTCAACTGAAACATGGAGCAAGATGGAAATCAACAATTCACAGCCTTCTGTACCACAAGCACTAAAAAATTAAAGAAGAAAAAGCATCATTATTTATTGTGTTTAATTCCCTATGTCCCATCACAATCTCCAAAGACTTGGTCACCCCTGCAAATGCTGGGGAGCAAAGACACTCTGTGTCAAGGTAGCCCGTTTGTTTCTGGCACCTGTGTGGCAAAAGAAGGCACACAGGGCAACAAAATGTTAGCCAATCACACCTTACAAAGAGAAACATGCCAAAAACTCCGTGCCTCCAGCAAATCTGTCTCTGAAGTCTAGTGTGTGGTGGTGTTTGTTGCCAGCCGCAAGGTCTGGATTCCCAAGGAAAACATTTCATCCGAGGTTTTTAATGTGGCCAAAAGTGTAAGTGCTCACAAAGAAAGGAAAAAAGAATGTGCACGGGATTCAACACAATTTAAGGATGCTGAAGATATCAAAGTCTTTTTGAAAAGAATTCAGCAACTGGGTAATTGAACTATCACCTGGCACCTCTACAAAGCAGCAAGTGGCACCTGTGAGCACTGATCGTTCTGAAGTCACTTGCAGCAACAGCAGCAGTAACTGGTCAGTTGGGACACAGTTTTGTGTTGTGCTCCTGCCTATGGAATTTTACTCAGCGTGTCCAAGCCAACCTGTGGCTGTTCAAACAGTAACTAACTCTCTGTCATCTCTTTTCCAGTTATGTGAAGCAAAGATTGGACTGGGCCAACAAGAGTTGTCACTGGGATTGTAACAGCACCGTGTCCTCCTGCCTGGCGTTGCAGCCTGTTGTCAGTGGGTGATGACGATGCTAACTCTGGGTGTTCTGCTGCCATAGTAATCACTACCAAAAAATCAAAGAAATATTTTGATTGGAAGAGAACCTTAAGATCATCGAGTCCAACCACTGACACAGCCATGACAGGTCACCACTAAATCATGTTTTCAGCACCACTCCAGTCTCAGGCAGGGTTCCATCACCAAACCAGCTCTTGCTAGTCTCACAGGTGACTGCATTGCAGGGACAGGAAGAACACAGTGCACTATTGCAGGAATGATCATCCTCCATCCGAAAGTTCTGCAACAGCCAAGTAGAAGCTGCAGTGATTCTGTGATTTCCTCCACCTGCCAGTGAATACTGAGCTCAAAGTTACTACTCCACTCTGAGCAACTGATGTGTGAATAAATGCCTGTATCATCTGGTGACTTCCATTTACTATCTTCATCACGCATCCCTCAAAGGATCTCATTTTCAGTTTAGCACCCTTGGCTGCTCTGGTAGCTGCTTTCAGTGAAAGAAAATAAAAGGATCAGTCACACACACTGTAAATAAAATAGCTCAGCACTATTTTCCAAAACAGAAGCTTCTGCTGAGGAAATGGTAAAGAGACCGAAAGTCAGTGTGAGAAACTGTGGTTGGGAAACAAGCTGGAGATAGTGGCTGACTGCTCAAACCAAACAGGTAAAGGAGAATACGGAAAAATGGCATTTTAGGGGGTTGGATCCTCATCACCTTCCACACCCTGAAAGCAGCACAATGCAGTTGGCCTGGAGGCAATGTTAGGACAGCTGGGTGTCTGCATACTGCTAAAATTAATTTCTGCCACTGCAAACTGTTCTTGTGATAAAGACTTGCCTCGGAAAAAGACTGAAACTTGAAAGAAATACAGCATCACGACCAAGTTAGAAGTGATGTGCTAACAGAAACTTCACTTGTGCAGCACTTCAGCGCACTGATGGGCACTTGCAGGTGGCACTGCTTGGACTTTGTACCCACACTGGATTTAAAATAATGCAGGCTGTATCTTTTCAAATCCTAGAACTACAAATGTGAGGCAGCCAGCTATTATAGAACATGCTGCCATACATAACCTGAAGTAGCACAAAAAATTCTTACCGTGAACCAAAAGATTTTTTAAAATTTTATTAACATACTTGATTGCTAGTGATTTGAGTCTGTGGACTCCCTGACAGTTCAGAAACACAAATCAAGACTACAGTGCAATTAGTAGGGAATATTATGATACAGAAGTGTCGTCAGTGTACTAAGACCCTGCACCAACAACAGATTAAAGCAAACCCTACGTTTAGAACACAGTTTCTAAACATGTTGTAACTGTCACTCAAAGTATCGCACAAGCCACAAACCAAAGTAATTGAGAAATAACTCTGGATCACAGCTTTCACCCACTTTTGTGGGGGTACAAAGAGCACACTGCAACAGCTACAAGATTCATGTTATGAATGTGCAGAACGAATGTCACTGCCCTACACTCTAGTACAAACGTTTCTCCCATTGGTTCATGGAGAGTTTAATGATGGGTTTCATTAACCTCCTCATTCCTTTGGGCACGCCAGCTTGACTTCTCTAAAAACAGAGGGATAGAAAACTGTGAGGTGAAAAAATAACTGACTAGATCATGACAATCTCAACACACACCTAATTTGTGCAAACTTTGTGCCACTTTGCACAAATATTGATCAATATACTTCTGCCTCGCGTTTTCTGACTGAGCTGCCGTCTATTACTATTGTTGTGATTATTACTATTGCAAAATTAAAGTATCAGAAGTGTGCTTCTCCTTCTGCTGAAGGACTCCTACGTTATCCCCAGTACAAGGTCTCTAAGCAGGAACCCCAGAATAATTGTCCTGATAAAAACATTGTGACACTGAAGGTCTCTGAGGGCTAAATTCAGTGCTGTGACCCAGTGACAATCCGTAACCCTCAGATCACACTCTCCGAACGTAGTAAGATCCTGTACTTGGAAGCGATGACACTTTAACACATGGGAAAGCTGCTACTGACCCTGAAGGGATTGCTGTTCGCTCTGGGGTGCAGAAAAACCTGAATCCATATTTTGTGACATGAGCAGAAAATGCTTCTCTGACAAAATCAAAAACCAAAATCAAAACCTGCTTGTTCTGCAGCATCTCAGGGATTCTGAATAAATCCACTCAGCCCATAGTGACAGAAAATAAGTAATGTGTATCTCTCTACTCTGACCAGTTTTGTTCCAGATGGATGGAGGAAGGAAGGAGAGGAGGAGACTCTATTAATCATCATTCTCTGTATAGTTTTAGTACCTCTGCTAGCTGCTCAGAGAACTCACTGCGGAGGACTTTCACGTTGGAGATCTGTGTATGACAAAAGGTATGCAACAAATATTAATAAGCAGTAGAAAACCACACCCTATTCTGGATTTATTTATTAGTGTTAAATTAATCTTTCCCCAAATTTACCTTACATTTTTAATCACCCCAAACCGGCTTCCTAAGAGAAGTGTTTCTGTGCTGCTGGGTTGAAGACGTAACTTAACAGAGTACGATGGCTTAACTATGAGAAGGTGAGCGTCAGGGAACCGCCATGGAATAATTCAGATGGAACTCCACACCTGAGAACACTGAAGGCGTTAGCACAGCCAGGATCTGTGTGTAAGCTGCCAGAGGCAAATCTGCTTAGGGTGAGCTTAGAATTGTGAGGTGAGGAAGTCCCTGCCTGTCCTCCAATAACACCAACAGGAGCTGCTGCAATAATGCTGTGGGTGCTCGGTACCAAAACCCAGCCCATGCAGGCAGGACAACAAAGACAAGAAGTGTGGTGTGGCATATTGCCAGTAATAATAACACTAAATCTCTACCATTTTTCCATCTTCTGTATTGCTGAACACATGGGCAGAAGAGCTTTTGTCCTATGTTACGTCTATCAAACAGTGGACAAAAGAGCGTTGGCTTTGGTGCATAGGACATGTTAAGAAGGATCTCTAATCTGGGCTACAGTGCCAAAGCACATTCTCAGGAACTTTCCTTCTCACCCCCAGGATCCTGTTAGAGAGGTGCTAGTCACGTGTGCAGGCAAATGCTAAGGAGGAGCTCACAGGAATCTTCCAGTTTGGGGTAGGAACAGTTTGCTGCTGGTTTAAGGGAGTTGCCTGGTCTGCCTGACTGCCCTTTTGCTCCAAGGCATGTCCAGTTCCTGAGAGCCATGCTTACAACTGACTACAATTAGAAGCAAAGGTACTGCTTGTACCTTAACCTTGCCTCTCATCACTTTGCCTTCAAGACTTCACTCAGCCCTCTGGCACACTTGCTCCATCTAAATGCCTCTGTACAGAACAGCACGTGAAGGGACTGAAGCTGTGCCTGAATTATGCCCACACCAAGCCTGCAGGGCCTACGCTAGTGCTGACTGCTCATTTGCCTCACGGGATAACATTTCTAAAAGAAAGTAGCAACATGTCAGGCAACCTAATGTTTTTAAAGCTTGACACAACACATTACAGCAATGAAAAGTGTGGAGCTTTAATACAGTCGCAAAGCAGAGGCAAAAGCACTTTTCTCTGAAGAGACGTTTATGTGACAGCACAGTTGTGTGAGTGGGTAATGAGATATTATCACAGCTTTGTCTTCTGTACCGATTTCTCCTGAACATTTAAGGATCTACACAGAAGACAGACAGTTCAAACAACTTCAAGACTGTAAACATCACCTAAGCAGGAAAAGTGTAGGTTAGGGGTGACAATCGTAACTTCAGATTGCCTATTTTGGCCTAGATCTCGACACAAACATGTATTTGAAGCTTCTTTAGTACACAGGGAAGAGCTGAAACACGGACCATTTTTAACTTCTGTTTTAGTTTTGCTCACTTGCCTGCTTTGCCTTCAATTTTTGCCTCTAGCCTTCACTACTTGATGGGACCTGATGATCGTAGAGGTCTTTTCCAGCCTCAACAATTCTGTGATTCCGCGATTGATTGCTGGCTTTTGGTAAAAACTTCTAACCTGCTACTTCCCAAAACTCTAAAAAGAGCAGTATTGAAAATATTACTATTAAAACCTTTATGCAGCCATTTCAGCAAACACAGGTGTTATCAGTCTTCTTTTGTAATATGTGTCAGAAAAAAATCATAGAATCATAGAATCATTAGGGATCGGAAGGGACCTCGAAAGATCATCTAGTCCAATCCGCCTGCAACAGCAGGATCACCTAAACCAAGTCACACAGGAACCTGTCCAGTCGGGTCTTGAACATCTCCAGAGAAGAATGTGTATTGAACTGAACCCAGGCTCAGGGGCTAAAGAAAAACTGCCTCCCTTTTAGGCAGCAGGAATAAAATGTTGTCTCTTTTGCACTGACATTTTCTGCAAGAATTGCAGTCATGTTTTAGTGACTGTTATTTTGAACAGGCTCTCAGGAAGGAGAGGACAGCTAAGCAATACCAACATTAAAACAGGTCTCGGGGGTCCTCACAGCTGAAGCCACAAGCTGAGGAAGAAGAGGCACGCTGCCTTTGCAGCCATGCGCGGTGAACTTGCCTGCTGATACTTCTTCAAGCCCTGGATGCCAGCATGCCCATTCTTGCACAATGGATGGTTTTACACTACCTAGCGCTGAATTCATTGAGGGTCCAGCTGAGGAAGCATTAAAATAAAAACAAAAGGCTTCAAATAACGTTTTGGGAGAAGAGGTCTCGCTGCACATCTTGTCTACTGCAGCTGCCTCACCATTGTCTGTGCCAACAACTGTTAGCCATGCCGACACTCCTCAGCGTTGTAGCACAGCCAGTCAGCAGAGCGCTAGCCCGATACACTTGGAGTCAACAGATCTGTTTTTCTTACATCTGAAGGGTAAAAACGCCAACTAATAAACACAGTGTAGTGCTCCCCAGTAGCAAATGGTAAAGAGACTTATGGATGCCAGCCTGGTCTAGGGTGGGGTGTCCCTGCCTGTGCTGGGGGGGGTTGGAACTGGGTGATGGTTCCCTCCAACCCTGAGTGATTCTGATTCCATGGCTTCTCCAGTGAAGTGAGCCTGCTCTGGCAGGGGGATTGGTCCCTTCCAATCCCTGATGATTCTATCATTTCTAGCAGCTGATTGCTCCGACTGAAGCAAGCTCTGGTTTTGCCACGTGCAACGCTGTACGGCACAGGAAATTTTAACGAAACAGATTGCAAAAACCACAACGGCATCAAGTCCTTGACAGAAAGTTAAATGATCTCTCTTGATTTACGTTGTTTGAAATTGTTAGTCTCAAACTTTGCAGTTTACAGGAAGGACATCAGACATGACTTCATGTCCGATGTCCTTCCAATGTTTATGAAGAGAATACAGAAAATGCAAGGTGAGCTAAAGATGAAACACAAGCTGAGGACACAGTGAGGTAATGGCAGTGTGTGACCTTAGGAAGGAAGTTTCCCAGTCAGGCATGGTCTTGCTGAAGTTGGTATTTGGTACAGTTTGCTCTTCCTGAGCAATGACTAGGAGAGGCCAACAGGTTTAGGCTTTAGAAGCTCATTGTAGCTGCAGCACTGTGAGCTAAAGCTCAGTGTGCTCGTTTCAATTCACATTATTGTATCCATGCTCAATCCTTTCACAAACCATGCAATGGCCTAAAACTATATCCCAGATGAACATCTTTGGTAGGCTGTTCACCAAGTGTACAACGATATTTTGGCTAAACCAAACTGTTGGAAGAACAGCTTCTTCCAACAGCTGTTCTTGTTGAACAGCTGTGCAACATCAAAGAGCAGAGTGCGCCCTATGGCACAGCACTGGGGAGCGGGTGGATACCTCTGCCCTCTCCAGTAGCTCTAGAAATCGAGAGTGCTACCAGGTCTGCAGTCTGGAACTGCAAGCACAGTACTTACAGTTCTTCTGAGAGATGAAGATGGTAACATCACTGCAATGACAGACGGGTGCACGTTTACAAAGCACATTGGAGAGAAGTATCAGTTCAGTTTTACAGTCTGAAGGACACTCAGTTCACTAAAAGCCACAGCTGATGACAAAGGTAAATTATTTGAAAACCCACAGATTTGTGAGGGCTGAATACCAGCCTAATGGGAAGAAAATAACTGCTTTGAATATGACTATTTTTCCAATTTGAAAGAAGTGTTTCTTCTTGCTTCTTCAAATCTTCAAATTCAGTAGTTCACAAAATAAATAAAGAAGCCAGTACAAATGGAATCTGATTTAAACTGAAGTTATGAGATGGGCAGATGCTTTTCAAGAACAGTGAACTGCAACTTTTTCCTATATAGCACGAGAAAGGTCCTATCTGGCAGCTTAGCAAAGCAAAATATGAACCATAACAGAGCCTGCAAAATCAAAGTTCAAGTTTCCTCAAAACAGCCATTTTTCTTCTGGTTATTTTTTGAATTTAAAAGTCAGAAGAAAAAAGGAAAAGAAAAAAGTGTACCTAACCTCACCATATGTGAAGACAGCAGAGTTAAATTGGAAGCCAAGGCCGAGTACGAACATAATGCAAATCATTAATTTCAGTGTCCTCTAATACACAAAATTACTTCGGGCATCAGTTTTACATCTCCATTCACTTCTAAAACGTGTACAATTAGGTACCTCACTACTGCCTCACAGCAGCTGCTATTGCTAAGATTCTACGTCACGCTGATCTGTTGCTTTGGCTTGTGTTGAAACTCTTCTGTCTGAAATATTAAATCATTAATAAAAACATACCTTCGAAAGCTCTGAGTTTATTACATAAACACAGATGGGTCTTTGATAGGTGCTGAAAAGAAATGCAGGCAAGAAAAGAATAACAACAACTGTCTGTAGTAAGTATCCACTCACACATCACGGCACCACGTGCTATATCCCAGTTTTGTAGGCAACAGACACATCAGCTGTTCAGCTTCAGCACAAATCATTTTTACAGCACTGATCTGCAAATTTTGCCCACTGAATGGCATTGCTTCAGCCATTTGGCATGAATGTGATCACCACCAGTAATAAAGGTTCCTTCAACAGCACCACACCCTCACTAAACCACAACCAAATCAGAACGCTCGTCTAGATTACATAAAATAACTCTGCCTTTTCATCAGAAATCAGGTATTCCTGAGCCACATGAAAGCTACTGCACTGCATCTGAAAATCCCAAACTGAGAGCTGGAAGGCCTTTTCCTTATCCAAAATACTGACTACAGTACACTGATTTCTGCATGACTTTTCTTGTGTACAAAAGGCAAACACTGGTTTTCATTAGTTTAATAATAACAGCTGTGCTGTTGTTTGTACTGTGAGCTACTGGTTTCCTTTTCTTTATTGCTTAAGACTTGTCATCACATATTGTTATATACGTTTTACACACCTCATGTTATTCTAATTTTGTTTACAAGGTTAAGGTAGAACGTTCCATGATAATGAAAGAGAATATATTCTTGGATTACATATTTTAATGCACAGCATTTGTTTCTCATTCTATATTGGGGGGGGGAGACATTATAACCAAAGTTCCACCTCAATTCTTTGATGTTTTTAGCCAAGACTGTGTGTCAGAAAGAATTCTATGAATCAGTGATTAAGAACAGAGTACAGCTTAACAATATCTCTTTCGCAGGAGTCTAGTCTCTTTTACGGTCTGAGTTTTAACAAGTAGCTTGAACTAAAAAGAGAGAAAACTAAAATCACATTCACTGTCCTTCCCCCTTCAGTCATGACTGGAGCTAAAAGCCACAACACTCAGTGCTACGTTACTGTGCTGCTTAGTGTGTTACTGCAAATACAAACCCAGGTATGGCATCCACAACTGTGCTAATTAAAACTTGCACAACACTAGATAATACCGGTCAAATTTCCTAGAGCTGGTGCAGAGAACTATAGCTAAGTATCTGACACGCTTCATCTCTCTTACTGTGGCACCACCAGAGCTGGCAGCGGTATAGTGACTCCTCCGAAAGAGGAATAACAAGCAAAATGAGCTGTTTGTGGCTGGTTACAGACAGCAGTGACTGGTCTGTCAGAAACCTCTCAGAAACAGGTTTTGAAAGAGGGACCCACACACCTGCGTCCTTGAGGTGCAGCTTGGCAATCCTTGCCTAGGAATGGACCTACAGAGCACCCCACAGCTACCCCGCAGGACAGCGCAGAGGCAGCAGTAACCTGCCCACCCTTCCCCAGCATCTTCTTTCTTGCATTACCTTCCCAGCTGATGGTCTCAGCAAAACAAATGCTCTACAGAAGTGAGCACAGCTCCTTGGCAGGCTGATGAGGTTACCCCTTGTACTCAGAGCTCATTCCCACATGTCAACTCCATTTTGCAAGAATAATGACTATTGGCAGGTCCTAATAAGAGGCAGAAATCTCCCAGGTGTTCAGCCCTGTCTCTTGGGACCACTCTGACCAGGAATGACTCTAAGTTCAGAAAGCTCCCAAAAAAAGCCAAGACTGCATCATCCTCAAACAGATGCTCTTAAATTACACAGCAATACAGCTCTTGGGGTAATTCCTGTAACATAAATAAACTACAGTGCTGATATTTTCTGCCAAGAGCAAAAGCACAGGCAACTGTGCTGACAGGCTGACCAACAATTCTTTTAAAATCTCCCTCTTGAAGCTAAAGTTTAAACCTTCACATGGAATTGTGTACCTATCAAGTACGAGAAGTATCTCTGCACTAGCAAGGAGTGAGTGACAGCCTGATGCCAGCTGCTGGCCGTTACCAAAGGTTCATCACCACGAGTTTGGTGGAATACTGCTGTTGCTGAGAGGTACAAGGACACAATTCGGGGGACCCCAGCAATAGGAAAAAAGTGTGCTCTGTGACACAAGGCAAAGGGAAGGCAGACAGGTAGAGCAGATTTAGGTATGACCTCCAAAAATCTTCAACTACTGACTTGTGCAGTCTGCTTCGTGCTGTGATGGTGCTAACAGCACAGCAAAGAGCAAACCTGCAGCATTATACACTCACCTGCTATCTCGCTGAATATAAAGCTCCACAGAGAAGAGCCACACTGGAACAAAGTCCATCAAGCCCTGTAACCTAGGGCAGCAGCCAAAAAGAGACCCATAGAGAACCCCAACAACAAAACAGAAAACATATGGCACATGGAGAGTCAGAATGACTAATTTGTTTTTTAAAGGTAAAAATAACCACAACCCCAAACCTGTCAGTCAGATTCAGGTATGTTTCCAGCATGCTGGTGGCATGCTCATGCATGCAGCATCCCCTCCTGTCTTACAAGAGGCATAGAAACAACATCTGCACTTACTACAAGGGGAGGGAGTAGGATGGAGGCAGACCTCTCAGTGGAGATGAACATTTTTACAACATTTTTCCAGTGTCCAGATGAATACATTTCTTTACTCATTTCCTGGAATACATGAGGTGTCATGTTTATTTATAACTAAACCAGACGATGAGCTCTGGATGAAGGACACACTGCTATTGTCATTTGAGTTTTGATTTTTCTTGTGGAATTTTCACTAGTTCATTTAAACGTTTAAATCAATTTGCTATACACCAATGGAGAAGGAGGTTTGGGAATTTAGTGTGCTGAACTACACACAGACAGCTACAATCTCTATATAAGTTGTTTCTTTCATGATGACTCAAATTATAATATAGTGTTCTGCCAAAAAAAAATCTTCAAAACATTCAGCGTGTGCTGTAATTTATGGCTAATTAACACATCATGTTTATCACTGAATAGACTGCACACGGCATCCTTATGAACTGACTTTACAAGCTCGCCATGAGAGTACTGCCCTCATGGTACTGAGCAGTTTTGTGTGCCAACAAAGTAGCCTAGTTGTGAGAAAGCCTCCACACGCATTTACGTAGTCTTTCATCCTGAATTCTTCAACCTTGTCCCTGAATACTAATGAGCTTCTTGTATTTTGAAGGACCTAAGTTCATCACCGCTATCAGGTTACCAAACCAAGGGAAGTTTCAGAGTTCTCTTTGTGATGGCAGTAGTTCTATTCCATGCCAATAACTACATATTTATACATCTTGAGTCTTTTCAACCTACATACTACTAAAGCACTCAAAAACCCCAAAAGTAATCATAGCAGCATAACACATGACCTCAAACGTTCCCTGATCCACTCACAGTAACAGAGGAAATTTAACAGAGAACTGCAGTAGGCTTATATGGCTCCAAAACATTTGAGCAAGCCTGAACTTTATCTTTTACTGGAGAGATTCAAAGATCAAGTAGCTCCTTGACACAACAGTATGTTGTTCTGAAACATGTTGGACAATTCTAAAAAGGTTGGACACTCAATGTTTTATTTTCTGTTAAGTTGGGGGTTTTTTAAGTCTGAAGTTATTTCTAGAGTGTATTTTACCTTCACAAGAAGTTCAAAGGTTGTGCTCCACTGCACATCCATGTCCTATTGCACTGCCTTCAAGAAGAATTTACAGGCGTTAAAACTATTTCTAGTTCTTGCTGGAAAGAAAGTAAAAGGGGATTGAAGAAATGGTGCACACTGCGGGCTTAAAGTGAAGCTGCTTATGAAGGTACAATTTAGAATGCAATAAAAAGTCACATTAAAGTTTACAGAATACATTGAAAAGAATATAAACTTTGGTTATTACTCTTAATACGGCGTGCTAACAGAACCTCCTAGAACTTAGCTCACTTGTGATAAGACCTCATTTAGTGGCAATAAATGGTTATGGTTTTTTTTGAAGAAGCGGATGAGTGAAAGAGTATGCAGCATTTAAAATTCACCCATGAGTTGAGCAGAGTATTTCTCTACTCTTAACACAGCTTACCAAAATTATTTTCCTGTGGTTCCCTAATTTTTCTCCCCTCTCAAAAGCATGAAATATTGTTTTACTAAGAAGATTATATGTGCTCTTGTGGCCAAGTGGGCCAACGGCATGCTGGGGATCAGAAGGAAGGTGGCTAGCAGATCAACAGAGGTTCTTCCACCCCTCTGCTCTGCACCATTGAGACCACATCTGGAGTGTTGTGTCCAGTTCTGGGCTCCTCAATTCAAGAAGGACACAGAGCTGCTGGAGGGACTCCAGCTCAGAGCAACAAATATCATGAAGGCAATAGAACACCTCCCTTATGAGGAAAGGCTGAGGGAGCTGGGTCTCTTTAGTTTGGAGGACACTCAGGAGTAACCTCATTAATGTTTATAAATATGTGAGAGATGGGTGTCAGGAGGATGGAGCCAGGCTCTTCTCAAAGTCATCTATCACAGTATCACACTATTATCAAGGTTGGAAGAGACCTCATAGATCATCAAGTCCAACCTGTCACCACAGAGCTCAAGGCTAGACCATGGCACCAAGTGCCACGTCCAA
>VXBP01007030.1:250552-310393 GCA_013400115.1 Rhinopomastus cyanomelas
ACCCGCCTGGACGTGTTTCTGTGCAACTTAGTGTAGGTGATCCTGCTGTGGCAGAGGGATTGGACTAGATGGTCTTTTGAGGTCCCTTCCAATCCCTGATGTTCTGTGATTCTGTGATTTTGCAATTTCTGAACTGTCATCATGCCATCTCCTTCCTGGGCATTATTTGCTCCTTACAGCGAAAAGCTAAAACTAAACTGCACACAGCACAGCACAGAGTCTTTATCCTGAAAATCGTGAAGCAAATAGGAAATATGTCTAAACACAGAAGGATTAATTTAACTACAACTGTACTCTTAAACGACTTGCTAAACCAATTAAGAGTTATTATTGCCTCTCACCTCATAAAAATATAGCTTCTCAAGCATATATCAAAGCTGCTCAGGCCTCATGATTAAAATAATGCTAGGAAAACTGAAATCTGAATCACAGCAATAAATGCCTTTTTTCCGGTGTTCACAGTTCAATTACTTGTGAGCAGACAGCAAAGTTTTCAAAACTACTCACTGCATTGTGTGTTGCTGTCCAGCTGAATTTAGTGCAAGTGTTAGGCTAAATGACCATTTTTGTGACTGGCCCACTGGAGCTGCTGAAGGGGATTAGGTGCTACCTACCTTCCAGCTACGGAATTGTACTGCTGTTCTGTAAGATTTCATCTAGGGACAGAGGCCACACGGTAGTTCTTTAAGGTTTGACCAAGATCACTTCAAATGGAGACCATCACAGGCATTGTTTGCTGACAAATAACCAAGACTAGACCTTTTCGTTTCACTTTGCTTCTTTAAAAATAAAACGAAAGGTAGAGACTGAAGACCACTGTGTTCAGTCTCAATTTAATAGCATTGGAGATTAAAAATGTCTCTGTGTTCAACTTCGCATGCGCAAATAAAAATGAACCTCTACCACAACAATACTACTGGGCAAGAAACCAGGAAAACAACCATTAGGAACTACTGGAAAACATAATTAAAATAAACATGAAGTGGGCCAAATATTCATGGAAGGATTTTCTGTGCTCTGTGCTGCTAACTGGATTTCATTTCTATTTTGAATCGTTCCTATTTCCCTTCCTATACTCTTCTTTTCCTGTATTACCACTCAGACTAAAGTAGCTGTATTTTGCAAGGAAGGATGAGGATAAGAAATGTAGGGATTGATGCTGTACCTATCTAACTATCTCAATGCAAATCTCCAGAGCACTAGCTTTTGTTCATCGAGTGGATTCAGCAGCTTCCCCATCAGGCAAAAAATTGCTCCTTTTAAAAACAAACATCTAAATATTGCCTTTGACTTATAGATTTATATGTGATATATGTTAAATCCATATCCTATGAGATGATGACAGCTGCCAATTACACAGATTCTTTTTCCCCCCCTGAAATAATACCACACAAATCAAGCAACTTCACTTTAACATCTTGGGGTACGTTTAGCCTCCTATATATTTAGCCTCCTATATATATACATGAATATATATATATTCATGTATGCATAGTGTTTCTTTAAATTAGTGTAGAACCCACATTAACTAGAGCAGATTTTCATTCACAGGCTTCAGAAGTCAGGAAAAGCCCTGTTACTTCTCACGCACCAATGGTCAGTATAAACCCGTGTTCTGTGTGAAACACGAAAGACACACGCAGAAGCGCGTGTCCCTGGTGGCTCACAGGAAGCCTCACCTCCACGCTGAACAGTAGCCGCATTGCCACGCACCGTCTTTTGATGGCTAATTGCTGAAACAACACCACGAATATGCTCTGGAGGGGGGCGAGCTGCACTGCAGGCCTCGCTCTAACAACTAGCTGCAGTTCTCTGAGGGTATAGGAAAGACATTTCCAAAGGGAATAAAGCAACTTGCTTGGGGACAGGAGATGAGACAAGCCAGAACAGTGCACTGGATTGTGGTGCGAACATTTTAGGACACTTAGAGGGAGGGATGAAAGGAAGGAGGGATATGAGCTCTGCAGACCCAAAGACCAAAGAGAGTACAACAAGGGGTTGCACTACTTTTTGGAGCATCCGTTAACTTTCTTTTCTGATAGATCAGTTCACCATCAACCCACATGTAAAAGCAGGAGAAAAAACTTGTATTACACTCAGAATTGACAACAATCTGCTATTACCTGATATAAGCCAGCGCTGTAATTGCACTGTGATTCTTTACAAGCAGACACAAACTTCTCTGAGAACTGTCTAGGGAATCACTCACGTGGAACTGAGCAGCCTCTGAAATCATCCCAGCTTCTGAAGCACCCCCAGTTATGAGGTCCTTCAGTGTCCTTTAAGCCTCTCCCAACAAACATGACATCTGTGGGAAATTCTCAAACCACACCAGATCCCCATGGCACTGTAAGACATTGATCCTGGAAAAGCACTGCTCACTAAAAAACCCACCAAATCCCAATTTCAGTCTTCTTGGTTTGAATTCCATGGGGCTCTCATCATCTTCTGTTAATCAGGCTGGATTACTTTAAAGTAAGCAATCAAAGCCTACTTCTAGGTTGCTATTTCTCTGAATTTCTAAGTGGGAAGTATCCAAGGGACTCCATCACAACAATTCAAAACCCATAACAACCGTATTGAACTATTCCAAGCATCCATGCCAACTGAAGAAATCTTTGTGGGAAAATACACCAAACACTGGCTGAAGTTCATCAGGCTTGTGCAGTTAGATCTCACTTCCAGAAATGTACTGCTTTTGGTAGAAATCAAGGCAGACACTAATTTTTCAAATTGAGACTGCTGCCTTTTAAAAAAGATTCTTCTCTTATCTTTAGAGTTAGGTTTACCAGAAGGCAAAATCCAACTTAAATCTCTTATTTATTCCTAGGCATACTGACATGGGCAGTCCCTAACTGTTTCTGGTTCAATTCTGGCAGCTTGCTCAAGTGTTGCAGTCCAAATGCCAACACAGCCAAGGTAAAGAAGATTGTGGTTAGTAGTATTTTTATTGCATTGTCTCTCAATCACCAAGAGCCACAGACCATGTAAATCAGAGTGCAGACTCTAACAAAGTTGCCTGCTCTGAACCAGAAACAATTCTAACTAGATCATGATCATAAGTGTACGTCTAACTCACAGTTAGAAGCCTTCACAGAGCTGAATCATAGGTTTTATCTTCTTACACCACCTCTTGTAGTTAACGATTTTTTCCTGACATTATCTTCATTGCAAATTAATTTAATTACCTCTTGTCTTTTCTTAAATGAATACAAAAACTGATTGCTTTTCTTGCTGCTCTGCAGTATAGACTAATATCACGAGTTCTCTCAACATCAAACCCCACCAAACTCAAGACACAGCACACACAAAGCTTTCTTCCTGTTAGTAGGCGACTATTGACAGTAAATGACACTTGATTTCACACAGTAACTTCCTGATAAATCCAAATGGGCTCTTCCCATATTAATATTTGCATTCTGATGAAATCAATTTTTGTAAAAAGAATTTATCCATGCTATCCAAAAAGTCACTATTTGCTAGATTCTGCCTCAATGCTTGTCTTGCTTCAGGTTTTGGGTCCTACTTTCCTAGATGATCTTTCGAGGTCCTTTCCAATCCCTAATGATTCTGTGATTCTACAGGCTCGTTTTTCCTACTCTTCTGTTGTGTTTGTTCACTCTTCTTGTCATCTTTTATGTTTCTCACTGTAATGTTTACAGCTTTATGTTTTACAAATTATTTGCTTCCTCCACATCCATCCTTAGTCCTAGATCTTTACTTCCATTTGATCTATGACAATTTGTATGACTAAAAGTCAACACAGTTTTTTCATTTTCTTTAGTTTTATGATAGTTTAAGGTTCTTTTTCCTTAATTTGGCGTCTTTTAATAAAATGTCAGCTCTCCTGACAAGTGCTCTCTTTATTTCACTCTACCTTTTGTGGAACAAAATGTGGAAGATTAGCTTGTTCTGTAAATGTCACTTCTTTCTAAAAAGATATTCATTTTTTTGAAAACACTTGTTTCCTTCTACTTAACATTGAATTTCTATCTTGTAAATAACCACACTTAAATGAGAAACACACTATGTAGTTAATACTGCATCACTGTTAAGAAATGTTTGCAATGAGAAAGTGTTAAAGAACAAATCCCTCCCTTTGGACTTTTCCTGTCTCACTCGGTGGCATTACTTACATTGTGGAAATATTTCACTTAAATCTTCGCTAAGGACAGATGGGAGATCAAATACCTTATTTTCCCATGTGAAAACCTCAAAGAGGAGAAACAAAATCACAAAAACATAAATCACAAAAGCTCACATGCACAAAGGTCCTCCGAAACGGTTTTCTCTTTTTGCTAATGGAGAAGTCACAGTGTCCAGATTGTAATAAGGTATAGGACCAGTAGGTAAAGGGGAAGGGAGAAACAGAGGAAAACCCTCATTCCATATTAGTAGCACATATTACATATTAATAATTACATATTAATAGCACAATAATTCTATTTGTGCAATATTCAAGTTTACTTAAGAAACCTCTACTCTGTAGTTTAGTCACAAATTACCTTTCAGATCTCAACAGGAGAGAGTATGAGAGAGATATGTTTACAGGTTTTCACATCATTTACCTCCAGCAACAAATCTGAGTCAGTATCCTTTTACTCATGTAGGTCATTCCCATTTCAAAAGAGTCTCTGCAGCAATTTCTATTTATATATGGGGTTTCAGCAGCACTTTTCTGCTTCCTACCTCCTCCTGGTAATTGTCCTGTTGAGCTGCTCAGAGATGAGCATTAGAAAACTGTATTCACATCACCACCTTATACTTCCACGTTATTACAGTATTTTTTTAATTAAGGTAGCCAGCACCATACTGTATACCCCTAGCTAACTCAGTACAGTACATCCTGATGCATTCCCTTTGAAAAGTATTCTTATTTACCCTGAAAACTGGTACAAAAGTCTTCTCTGAAGAGCAATGCAAACAAAGGAGAAAACTTATCCAAGTACCTTTGCTTAAGAGTTTGCTAACTTCACACATATATGTATATATATTTAGCTAGTTCTATCAGAGAAAGATGTGTTCATCTTTGGCTCTGCCATTCTTACAGACCAAAAAGCATGGCCATCCTCCATATCCGTATCCTTGGGGAAAGGAAGCAGTAATCTTAATGAACAGAAATAGAAAGTCAGATGCTAAAATCTGTTACACAGGCACTTTTCTTGGAAATAATTTGTAGCTGGGTTTTGCATAAGCTACTTGCATAATGCCAGTTTTGACCCCCCCTCAGGCACTCTGTCTGAAGCCCAACACTCCTTTGCACTAAGCACCTGTAATTTTAAGTGCTGTAGCACTGCAGGATGGATTCATTTCCCCACGTTTTCTTTATTAAAGTCTGTTAATTAGGCTGTGATGGTGACATTTTGTTTTGAACAGACCTGCCTGATGTTTCTGCTTTCACTAACATTTTAGCAAATTGTTAAACAAGGTAGGAACAGAAACAGAAAGCACACAGGTAAACCAGGTCCTATGCTGTTCCTTGTTCCTCTCTACCGCTGGAGTTTTTGGCAAAAGACATAACTTGGGTTTGAATTTCTTAGTATAGGCATACCTGTAGGCAGTTTGAAGTTACAGCTGTACATCCTGCCTTCTAGATGCTTAATTTTCAACACGCAAAACATCTGAAGCTTGTCTGCCACATGAAATGGGTGGCAGGTGAAAAAACCTTTTCAAGTACTGTGTTCCGTGGTATGCAGCAGCTGAATTTACAGGAAGTGAGAAAAATGACCCAAACATTTTATGGAGAATCAAGTGAAAAATGTTGAGGCGCATTCATGAAGCCCAAAGTAAACACAGCCATACAATAGAGTCATGGAATCATTAGGGATTGGAAAGGACCTCGAAAGATCATCCAGTCCAATCCCCCTGACACAGCAGGATCACCTAAACCAAGTCACATCCAGGTAGGTCTTAAACGTCTCCAGTGAAGGAAACTCCACCACCCCCCTGGGCAGCCTGTTCCAGTGCTCTGTCACCCTCACTGTGAAGCAGTTCCTTCTCAGGTTGATGTGGAACCTCCTATGTTCCAGCTTACACCCATTGCCCCTCGTCCTATCACTACATGACACTGAGAACAGCCCAGTTCCATCCTCCTGACACCCACCCCTCACATATTTATAGACATTAATGAGGTCACCCCTCAGTCTCCTCTTCTCCAAGCTAAAGAGACCCAGCTCCCTCAGCCTCTCCTCAGAAGGGAGGTGCTCCACCTCCTTCATCATCCTCGTTGCCCTACACTGAACTCTCTCCAGAAGCTCCACATCCCTCTTGAACTGAGGAGCCCACAACTGGACACAATACTCCACGTGTGGTCTCACCAGAGCAGAGTAGAGGGGGAGAAGAACCTCTCTTGATCTGAGATACCCCCTATACGTGCTGAGCTCCACTGAGGAAAAGCTCTAAAGGAGCAGTATTCTGGTAAGTGAGAAGAGAGGTCTCTTGAGATGTCGCATTAACAACCAGCTTTAGAGGTTACTAAAATTTATTTGTAAGTATCTTAAAAGTTGGTAGTTTAATGCTAAGGTGATGTTTTGGTGTCATATTAACTTTACTGCAGTAAACTGATAAAAAAAGCCATTTTAATAGGAAGGCATGGAAATAAAGGAGTACCTTCAGTTTCCACCTAAGATCCTTCATTATTACAATACTTTGAAGATGGAAAAGAAACTTCTAAGCACATCTCATCAAAAAGAAATAACATTGTTCACTTCTATGGACATAATGCTTTTCAAGCGTAAAAACTTTGGAAGTGACATAATTTGATGAAGTAGGGAATGCTGTATAAAAGCTATTTTTCTAACTGGAATTTACATTTGAAATCACCTGTGATGAGAGAGTAGAGGATCAGCTTAATAGCAGCTTCAACAGGGTCATGGCCTGGACTGCTTTGCACTTGACTGCATTTCACTTAATTGTACCCAGAAAACACAGACTTCATAATTTTGAAACGATGTGATTTTGAAAGAATTATGTTCAATTTGCTTGCTTAATCTGACATTTGAAGCTACTACTTATGTTTTATTTGTTCAATATTACTTTTCTTTTACTATTCTCTGCTAGAGAAGTTATACCTAGAAGACAACAGATTTATATTTAGCAAAACTTTTCCAAGAAGTAGTAAAACATAGTAAAAATGTAGCTTGGTTCCTGCAACTGTCACTTTTCTTACCCTACAGCACAGTCAGGAGATGTTCATGATCAGGACCAAATGAGCCAGATCAGGTTGAGAAAGAAAAGTTTTAGCTGTGCAGCAATAGGATGGCCCCACGTAAAAGTCCCCTGGGAAAGCTTACGTTTCAGTGCCAGTATTGGGGTAATCCTATTAGCTAACAAAACAGGCTTGAGGTAAGAAAGGGCCACGAGAAATAGTTCAAAAAATAAAAAAAGAGACGTACAAAGGCTCATTCAGCTGCTTTGAACACGAGGTTTAAGCCCAGAGCAAACAAACTGTATGAAGAAAACATACTTGTTTTCTCACTGCTCTGCCACTGCATTCAGGATTTTGTTAAAATTATATTAAAAAGGGACTTTTACAGAATCTACTTAAAGATATATTCAGGAGACAGCACGAGGATGTGCCTACATGGCAACCACAAGCCACAGTGCTACAATGAATTTATTATGCTTTTTAAATTCTAGTAAATAATGAGAAATTCAGGCATCTGCGCTCTAACCCTGCCAGAGCCCAGATTAAAAACAGTGCAGAGAAAGAACGAGGGGGCTCTGTGCAGGCTTCATGAGGTCAGGTTAGTGGTTGAAGTCGACAGTATTAAAGGTCTTTTCCAATCTCAATTATACTAAGACTAGATTTTACAGTCACACGTTCAGATATCTCAAATCTTTGCTATACACCTAGCAACTGACACGTACTTCTGTTACCATGGTCAATGACACTCTTTTCAATTAAACAGCTTCCTAAATTTAATTTCATTTAAAAATGTTTGACACAAAGACAAGCAAACTTACTGGCATGCTCACACAGCACACATGAGAGTTACTTTACTACTTTCATTCCTGCCTGTCAAGTGCTTTGGGGTCCCCAGGTAGTAGCTGTTCACAAAATAAGATGTTTCTGTCACGACACTGTGGGTATTTGTTGGCACTGCTTAGGTTTTGGTTTCACGAAGGCTTCTTCATAGATATAGCAGAGTTCCCCACTCACTGAGAAGTACGAAACTGCTGATGTGTGTGAGAAATCCTTGGTGTATTCTTTCATGAGCATAAGATAAGTTTATCATTTTAGAAACCTGCCCTAGAAAAACCTGCCTCCCTGTCAGTGTTTCTCCACTGATTTCAGAATGCATATTGCACAGAAAAACACATTCATGAAAATATTTCCTCTTTTTTTTACCAATCCATATTGTAGATTAAAAAAATTAGGTTTTTTTATTTATGTATTTTGATGAAGTTCTTACAGTTAGAAGTGGATGTTTACTTCAGAATAAAGGAACAATATCCCTTATGAGGAGAGGCTGAGGGAGCTGGGTCTCTTTAGCTTGGAAAAGAAGAGACTGAGGGGTGACCTCATTAATGTCTATAAATATTTGAAGGGTCGGTGTCAGGAGGATGAAGTCAGGTTCTACTCAGTGTCATCTAGTGACAGGACGGGGGGCAATGTGTTTAAGCTAGAACATAGGAGGTTCCACATCAATATCAGAAGGAACTTCTTCCCATTGAGGGTGACAGAGCACTGGAACAGGCTGCCCAGGGAGGTTGTGGAGTTTCCTTCACTGGAGACGTTTAAGACCCACCTGGATGTGTTCCTGTGTGACTTGGTCTAGGTGATCCTTCTGTGTCAGGGGGATTGGACTAGATGATCTTTCGAGGTCCGTTCCAATCCCTAATGATTCTATGATTCTGTGTCACCCTAATGAGGACTTATCCAGCAGAGGCTGCTTTCCAGCTCACTCCAATCACAAAGCAGTATCTATCTGACATTAACAGAAAGATACTACTAACAGTCTTAGGCATGAACTACAGACCCTGTTGCTGTCTACCAGTGAGGGAAACTGAGTTGGAAACCTTTAGAAAAAGCAGCAGGCTGCGAAATGCCAAATTATCTTCCTTCTTCCACCCAGAGATAAAGGAAGAATTTTTTAGCAAATAAGACTTGACAAAAAAAGGAGAAAATAAAAGTCAGTATTTTCCAACATTGGTTGCTTTGCCAAATGGAACAATGTGAAGCAAAAGGGTTGTTTCAACTTTTTAGACAAAAAAAATCACAAGCACAAACATATTTACTGAAATTTTGAAGGCCTTTGCTTTAACAAAAATTCCATCTGGACTGATCAGAAATTGGCAATAAATGGCAATAACTAAAAAGGCAAAAAATTGTCTAATTTTTGAGAAAGTAACCACTGCCTAAGTGTTCAAGTAATGCTTCCTGACTTGATTATCCACAGTTTCCTCTCACTGATAGAAGCACAAAAGAAGTACTCTGAATCTGCAAATTAAACTCGTTTAGTTCTTGCAAAACTGGACAATAATGTGGTGGACAATTCAGGCTTGTTAAACTCCATTAACATAGACAACAGCTAATAGGATAAGTGTTTTAGGATTACAAGGGTAAGTCATTCATTTTACCTGTATGAAGTGCCATGAGATGTTTTATGAAAACCCTTCTGCAGTCTCAGGTGACACTGGAGCAAAATCAACTTTCCTCTGCACCACTGTCACTCAAGAACTTGCTCTGTGAACAGCTATAGTACCAAGTTAGCAGTTCCAGCCATGGACTTCTTTTGTGACTTTTCAGTTAAGAAACCCATCAATATTTGTCTCATTTCCATTACCAGTATTTCATCCCACAAATCCATCCAAGAAAATTCTACCACTGCTGGGTCACACAAAAATTTATCTGCTGAAGTCATGAGGCCGAGAAGGTTGTAGTGTGTTCTTTCCTAAGGCCAGGACTGCAGAGCTCCGTGCTGTATCTCTTAGTTTGGTGTATCTAGGGATGAACAAAAATGAGCACACCTCTTTACAGATAACTAAAACCTGTGATCAGCCAAAATAAAAGGACGGTCCATGTGAACTTTGCTTCTTGTCTGCATCTTGAATGATCAGTGCCCACACAGGTCCTATCAGGATAATTCAAATAATTTCAAATGAGGTTATTTTTACCTTGAACAGTTTGAGGCAAAATTGACTAGTAGGATTGTTTCCATATGATTGTCAGAGTTTGAAGTGAGCCTGCTGTGATCCGCCTGCTAATCATTTAATCGTAATCTGTTCTGTTTCCTCCCTTCTCAGTGCCAAACTTGTACGTCCAAAGTTATGCCTTGGACACAGTAGCTTAGACATTATCATACTACTCCTCACACTCCATCTATACAGCAGTTACCTCCGTATAACAGTCTTTGGAAATAAAAATCAACTGATCTTCTATCTCCAACTGTCATCATGTCAGCTGGAGAAAAGCAGCTTTCACAGCTCTAAGCAGGACAGCATGGGGCAGGATGCTGTCAGCTGTCAAGCATGCAGTGAAATTTCTGTAAGTATTAAAGGGAAATATCAATTTTATCTCTTCTGTTTTCAAAGGCTATTCTTCAGCCTACTCCAATGCTCAAATGAATGCTAAATGGGTGATAGAATTGCCTCCGCTGATGCTTCTGAGGTTGTCACTTCCGATGCCTGAAAGGCTGATTCCTTCATCTCCTTTCTGCGGGTGTCAATAGATACTTGAAAATTAAGAGACAAGGGCAAACTCCTGATCCTGAAGTGTCAAGAAGAAAACAGTCAACACAGTCTCCCTTATGAGTAACATAAGTGTTGAAAAAAAGTAGTAAATGGTGCCTCTTGCTCTCTTACCCTACGTCTTAAAGGAAGTTCTCCAGGAAACGAAGCGGGTAAAAAAGCACAAGGCACGTGGTTTGAAAAGGAGCATATTTTTTTCTAATAATATTCAGATGTTGAAATCAAAAGCGGGATTCTTCCTGATATAACTTGTTCAAGAAGAAGCTGAATGAGAACGATGCTTACACCTACCTAAATCCTACTAGTACCTACCAAAATAGAGCTCAATAGCTCCAGACCCCAGTGGAATGAATGGAAAAATTCCTGCCACATCTAAAAATTATTCTATGCCTATATAAATAGCAGTAATTCTTGTGAAAGGATGAAATTACAACTGTGACCGAGTCCTTAGAGAACGCATTTTTCAGTTCACATCTCCCTGAGAACATAAAAAATTTACAGAGATAGTGCTTCCAGATTATTCTTGATTAATTATACTTTAATGTTTGGTCTAACCAGTCTGTTCACACATTATCATAGAAATACGGCCCTTGCTCTTCCCTTGGAGGGAATATCCAAGCACTTCCTGGGACAAAGAAAAAAAATGCCAACAAGGACTGTGGAATGTGATTAATCACAGGCAGATCTACTTTTTACTTCAAGTTTCAGGAAAATTAAACCTTTCTTTTTTTTTTTTTAAATAAAGCCTTACTTTGCCAATGATGTAAAACAATGATGGGAAGAACAGTAGCAACACTTGGAAATAGACAAAAATATGTTCCATTTATTCTTAATATCTTATAAGTTACTTCTAGGAGTAAATCATAGTGTTACTACCTTTCCTAATTATCTGAACCATGCTCAGTTTTGGCCTGTAGCCTGAACAGCAACATGACCATGTGTAACTGCTTAGGGGACATCAGTCACTACACAGAAGTCAGTTGTTGGTCAAAATGGACACGAAAAAGAGAACATATTATACTTTTGAAATGTTTGCTATATTTTGCTTTGTGCCTGTGGTGTAAAACCCTCTCCCTATATTTTTAAAATTCACCAGGCAATTCTGCAATAAATAAACAATTCCATGGTGAATTAGGCAATCACATGAATTTTCTGGAAAACTCTAGGTCTTTAGCTGTGTACGTCTGCGGAGCTGCAAATTACTGCTATTTCATTTTCATGTTGAAACATCCTTTTCAGCTTTGTAGCCACAATCATACTAAAGCTTATAATATCATGTAAATATCTAAAAAAATTTAAATCCTTTTAATTAGCTAAAGCTATCCACAACATAGGATGGTATTGGAAAATTAAATCCATACGTGCACAGTAGGAATTAAGATTTTTGTTTCACTTCTTCAAAATACAGGGGTGTCCTGCACATCCTGCATGTTCTCCCAGGTAGTGGCACCCTGTCACTTTTTATGAACGAAATGCTTAGTGACAAATACATCAGGATAACAGAATGTAGAGAACAATCACAGCGGGACTCAAACATGATGGGGTGAGCCATCTACCACCACTCCTACTCTTTTAGTGCAGGATTCAGGTTTGACTGCTGATTTTCTGCAGATGTATGATTCCTGTTGAGACACCCTCAGGGACAGAATGTCCCCCCAAGGCTGTACTTGTAGTCTGCTACAAAAAAACCAAGAATCCTTGTCAAGTCAATAGGAATCAGTCATCTGACAGTGAATAGAATATATTTAACAAACACGGCACAATAAACGAAGCCTTGCAGGGGGAACTTTGGAAAGTCCTCCGTTATGACAGTCCCACTACCTATGAAATGGGGAATTATAATTGGCATCATAATTAGGCAAACAGTTGGTACTCTGGAGAATATCAGAGCCCTCCAATATCCACATACTGCTCCCCAAATTTGAAACAGGCACTTCTACTTCATTGAAGATGCACGTGATTACTAAACTAGGGGCAGAAAAGCCCCCACCATTGTTGGGGATTGCTCTGATGGTACATCAGAGCTAGTGCTTAGTGAAGTAACAAGATAGATTAACCTCATGCCTGCTTCCTTGATTTATATCCACCTGTCTCCACCTACAACTGCCTTCATTGACTGAATAGTATTCCAAATGAGGGGAAAATGAGAAGGCAGGAAAGAGTCACAATGGACAATGAAAAAAAGTCAAACCTAGGTTGTAAAGTCTATGATATTGTCTAACTGAGCACATGTGATCATCTACTATCCATCGAAACACCGTAGGGATCGCTGTTAGGAAACGCTGCCAGCAGAGAAAGTGTAGGATTGAAGGATTTGACATGAAAAACAAGAGGCAGATGAAGACTTGATGTTTGCTACAACTACACACAAGAAGTGACTGCATCATTGCTTTCCTAGCCAGTTATGTATAGACACCTAAATACCAGTCCTTACACATCCATTTACATTGTAATTAACTCTAACCAGCAAATAGTTAACTATAAGTTTAGCTAAAGGGAAAAAAAATAGTGGGCTGGAGCTATCCTTTCAGAGAAGCTTAGTCCCATAGGAATTAGAAGGCTTTGGAGATTATCCCAGTCGTTCATGTGGGTGTGCTCAGTCACAGATGTCACAGCTCTGCACAGACACACACCATATCTAGTTTACAGCCACAGAAAATCCAACAGGGGAAAGATGGAGCGACTGGACCCCTTCTCCCCTCCAGCACACAGATATAAGACCCTAGGGGAGACCTCAGATTCATAATTAACAGACTTTTCCAACAAGCAAGGGACCAGGGTAAGGGGTCATTAATCAGGACGTGCAGAATCAGCATTTCTGTAGGCCTGTCCCAGATGGTCAATGTTCCATGTAGGATCCAGCCCACGGCTAAAGCTGCCTCACTGAGGAGGAAGGAATATCTCAATTTTTTCCACACAGGTGGCTAGCATATGGGAAGATTACAGGGGATATAAATTTATCAGCGGCCATCATTCACTAATCTTAGCTACACACTTGCCTATGTAAGTGAGAATCATAGAATCTTTAGGGATTGGAAGGGACCTTGAAAGATCATCCAGTCCANTCTCCAGCAGCTCCACATCCCTCTTGAAGTGAGGAGTCCAGAACTGGACGCAAACGTGAATATGGTGCAACAAGAAAATAAATGTATATAACTGGAAGGTAAAACCAGACTAAAAAACATCAAGTTAGTATGAAACCTGTTCTGTTCCAAACATGTAATGGATATTATGTGTAAACAAGTCATTAACATAATAACCTGGATACAGAGGACATCTATGGCCATTGTTTCATTTTACAACTCTGGTGAAGCCTGTTTCAGCCTTTTTCAACATGTGGTATTTACAGAAACGTATATTTTATACAAAGCCCTATTGTGTGTGTATGGCTGCACACAACAATAGCCCATTAAATATACCACCCTTCTCTCACAGCTCAATCTTGAAGACCACACATTACAAAAAACTGTGCTGCAAAGGCACAAGGATAAATTAATATTCACATACTTGAGCCCATATCACCTTATGTAAGGCTACGCTGGGTGCCTTTCCCAGCTCCCTGAAGCTATATGGTGTAATTTTCCTACATTACATAGGTAAATACAACATTTTCCTCTTTTTTAAAAAAAATTATGGGTCATAAACTGAGTATTATGATCCAGTTAGCTAGAAGTGTTACAGAAATTATGAAAAATTAACCAAGCATGCATTTCATTATTTCACCTCTGCAAGATATAAGAGAACTTTTCTTGCCTAATGAAAGCACATTTTTGCCGGGCTAAAGTAATTATTCAGCCCACTAGAGTTATTTTTTTTTAATAGACTTTATATTTAAAAGCTCATAGCTCATTTCTGTTCATCTGTCTTTGTATCTAGCCATACATCTTTTGGAAATAGCCCGGTATAACAGAAGGTGCATTAACTATGTAGCCTCAGCAATGACAGACAGCACCAGGCGTCTAACTGTTGTTGTCCTACTCCACATATTGTTTATTCTGTGTTGTTACATAGAAAATCTTGAAGATGCAGTGAGAAGTCTTCTTTCCAATATAACAACTAAATATTATGAAAGGGATTCAAACTCACCATAAAATCCATCTACCATTGTGTTTAAAACTTTGAATATTCACTAGCCAGTAATGGGAAAAAAGTGGTAGAGTTTTGTTTTGAAAACATGTTTTTGAGGAGAGGCTGAGGGAGCTGGGTCTCTTTAGCTTGGAGAAGAGGAGACTGAGGGGTGACCTCATTAATATCTATACATATGTGAAGGGTGGGTGTCAGAAGGATGGAGCTTCTCAGTGTCATCTAGTGATAGGACGAGGGGCAATGGGTGTAAGCTGGAACAGAGGAGGTTCCACATCAAAATGAGAAAGAACTTCTTCCCATTGAGGGTGATGGAGCACTGGAACAGGCTGCTCAGGAAGGCTGTAGAGTCTCCTTCACTGGAGACGCTTAAGACCCACCAGGACATGTTCCTGTGTGACTTGGTCTAGGTGATCCTGCTGTGTCAGGGGGATTGGACTGGATGATCTTTCGAGGTCCCTTCCCGTCCCTAATGATTCTGTGGTTCTATGATAAATGTCTAAAATTGGAGAGATTTTACATCTTTGGTAGCCACTTTACATACTTGGAAAAAACATTAAATAGTAAAACACAGAACATTAGGAGTTTCAAAGACGATCCTCTGCTTGCACATTGGCAATTACCAGGAAGTAAAAGAACAGAAGACAAACAGAGTATTGGAACACTACACAATATGCAGTGAGAGAGCACTCAACATCTAGATTAAAGACAACCCTGAATATCTAAGACCAACAAAGCCGACAATAAAGAAACATTCAGAAAACTGTAGTTGTATTTATGCAACAAAAAGAACATTGGTCAAAATTACAGAGAGGTCACTAGGAGAGATAGAACTGCCACAAGGAAAAATTTGACAAAGCAGATTAAGCTTCTGGTCCATCAAGCCTGTTCTCAGAAGCCTCTGTGACCACTGCACAGTAGTTCAGAGGCAAACCTTCTTCAGTGCATCTATATTGTGCATCACGGCCAGATATTGAGGAAACCATTCCTCTTGATCCCTGTGGCAATCACCTTAGTCTATGAAGCGTGAGCTCAGATTATCTGTTCTAGCACATCCTACCTACACTTACTATTCCTTGTCAAAAAATTAATAGTTGAAAACATCCAGCTGCATCTACTGGCTCCATAATCTTCCATGCTTTGACAAGATGTTTGCAAGCACTGCTTTTTAACCTGGATGCCTTTATGTACATCTCTGTAGTCTTAGGGAAGGAGAACACATGTATCAAGAGATTTTTGCTTATGCAGAAGAGACATAAGTATGGGAAAGGAAAACAAATATTTTAAGCAAATACAAAAGTGTTTCTTACAGGTAAAAAACTTCAGCTAAATCCTCCAAAGCATCCTGTGGACATTAATGAACCAAACAGGACCCATGTACTTGTTTTTAGTGACAAGAAACAGCATGCCAAGTTTTGAGTCAAACTCTATTATTACTCCCAGTGTAGCATTTGAATGGCAGAAGGGTGAAGCACCTGCCACAGATCAAGAGGCCACACTAAAATACTGTATTTTTATAGCATTAATGATTTTTTTTGTGTATTAAAAATAGCACATTTATTGTCTATCAGCTGTAGTTCAAACTGTTGTAACTTCTGCATGTGAAAGGCTCAGACACGTACCCACAAAATCAAACCTCCGACTCAAACAACAGTGATGTCACCATACACATACATCATTTCTATGATGATTTTCTACAGTTCTGTTCTGCTCAAGTGTGCTATTTCTCCACTTTCTTAAATCCTTTGCTTATCACAGTCACCTCATGTCAGCTTCATCCCATTCATCTTCGTTCTCACTTCTCTTCATCTTCTATCAAAAATCTTGTGTGTCTGTGCACACCTCCTTTTTTCCTTAACTTGTGCGTGAAAAGACTTGTTTGAGCATACTGAATAAAAAAAACACTAGCTCACTGAATAAAAGCCACATAAAGTACATTTGCCTATGCAGTCATATAAAATACATCACTATTTGTACCACTTTTCCGGTGCACACCGCAGCGGGAACATCCAGCACTATTTTCTACAATACAGCAGGTCTATGTCATCAGTTGTTCATTAAGTGCCACCATAGAATGAATAAATACATTAGCAATCCGATGTTTTTAATTTTGGCAGGCAACTTGAGAGATAAATTATCCACCTCCAACCACAGATATAAATAAGCATAAAACATGCAGAGGTTTTTGTCCTCCCTGTCAGTGTCTTTCAGCTACTGCTGGAACATGCTGAACTGTTTGAGCAATACTGCCCACCTTACAAAGGAACACAGCCCTGAAACATCCTGTTTACTTCCCTCTCAAACAAACTTGTTATATGAAGCAAATAAAGGTCACCTTCCAATCAAAACCAAATTAAGTGAAAGATAACACAGCATGCAAAGAAGGCATTAATACTTGCAAAAACGTGTTGTTGGTAAGCCCTTAAAATTAGCTGATGTAACTTGCCCAAGTCAATGCTTTTATATTCTTAAGACTATCACTGCTAATGTAACTAGTTTTCAGTAGTCTTTCTCAGAAGCTGTGATTTTCAAGTCCTTAAATTCAACGATTTTCTTCTCTCCAATACGTGCCAGAGTAGTCCATAACATAGGCAAAGACAAGTGGACTAAGGTCCTATCCTTGTCTTAACAGAGCTTATGCTGGGAGGTAAAACCGTGGGGGCAGGTTGTGGACCTTAAAGCAATCGTTGGGAGTTGGAAGTGACCTCAAGAGAAAACCAAGTCCAAGTCCCTGACAAAGCAGGGCTGCCTAAAGCATACTGCACGGGGCTGCATCCAGGTGGGTTCTGACTATCTTCAGAGAAGGAAACTCCACAACCTCTTTGGGCAGTCCATTCCAGTGCTTTGTGACTCACACTGTAAAGAAGTTTGTCCTTATTTCTAAATGAAGCTTTCTGTCTTTCAGATGGTGCCCATTGCTCCTTGTCCTATTACTGGGCACAACTGAAAACAGTCTATCTTGTTCCTCCTTACACACACCTTTCAGATATTTATAGGTGTGGATCATGTCTCCTCTTCCTTCTCTTCTAAAGGCTGAAGAGTGTCAACACTCTCCACTGGACTCTCTCCAGTAGTTCCCTGTCTCTCTTAAACTAGGGAGCCCAGAAATGGACACAGTACTCCAGATGTGGCCTCACCAGGGCAGAGTAGAGGGGGAGGATGACCTCTCCAGCCCTACTGGCCACACATATCGTAATGAACCCCAGGAGACCATTGGCCTTCTTGGCAACAAGGGCACACTGTCAGCTCATGGTCAGCTTATTCTCTACCAGGACTGCAAGATCTTTGCCTTTAAGGCTACTCTCCAATAGGTCTACCAATAACCTGTACCGATACATCGGGCTGTTCATCAAACAAAATCTTCAAACATTATTCTTGCAGGTGAGAGTTGCCAGAACAACATAACAAAAACACTTCATGATGACTGTGACACAGACTGACATCTTACTTGCTCAGAAACACTACCCAACCTTCCAATGCCCTCAACACTTATATCTTACAAGAATATTCTTCTGCAAAGTGAACTCTGAAATACTTTACAAAAATTAAGTCCTCCCAAAACTGCACCCACATCTCTTGCCATCCTTCCAGCAAGTTTCCCAGTGCTCCATATGCAGAAGAAAAGCTCTGGAGCCACAGCTCATAACCCCAGCCAGACACCACAAGGGTGACCAGGCAATTGAGATCTGGCCCTGTAGGGTCAGTCATCTTTTAGAATCATAGAATCATTAGGGATTGGAAGGGACCTCGAAAGATCATCTAGCATCTCTGTTGTTCGTGAGAGTTCTAGTAAGAAACCATGCACTGGGTCGCTGTCACTGCTGCTGTCTGATGCTAACAGTCATAGGCATGCTCTTCCCTCTCTGGCTTTGTTCACATCTCAGGTCATGGCAAAAACTAGCAAAAAAATGGTCAAAAAGGAAATATAAAGAAGAAAGCTTTCCCCTTTTCTCTTACGCTGGAAGCCACCATGTTGGTTAGTACAGTAGACTGTACTAACTGCTCCTAGTATGAAGAAATCCCCAAGTCAGTAGTCCTCCTAAACCTTCCCAGATACATCAAATAATTCTTGAGAAAAATAAATTTATACAATCCAAGAAGATTTTCATGTCATCACCTTGGGAAAACAGTAATAATAAAATGGACTAATATGTTTTACCTCTGAGTTCATCCCATTATGATAGAAGAAAATCCTACATGCAAAACAATAAGCTGCAGCCCCCCTGAAAGTTGAACTAATGAACCTTTTGTAAAGTGAAATGACCAAAATTAGTATCAAAACAACCAAAAGCTTCTAGGTACAGCAGTGCTATCTTCTGCTGCAGACAATGCCTGTTCCCCATGGAGAATCCCCGAGGCTCGCTCTGTTTTTTCAGTGCATGGAGACAGTTTCAGTCCTTTTGATTCTAACAGGATGTACCCTGGAAATAAAACCCTTCCTTGCCAGCCTTTCCTAGGGTGAGATAGGAGTAAGGCATATTTTTGGACTTTAATATATTAAGTCAATGCCTATTACATAAAAACACCGTTAGCGACTGAGATGGTTCTTTGTGAAAACACACAGCTTCTCCAACTAGCTTTGACACTGATGAGGTTAGTCAAAAAATGCTGAATTATTTACAGTTCATTAATCTGTATAAAATAAATCCCAATGAATTCATATAATTGCTCACTAGCATACACCTAGAATTGGAACACAGTCCTTAAATGCATGATCAGTGAATGGAGAGATATAGACACGAGGGGATGAGTGGCTCTGTGAGGATATACAAATGTAGGCACAGGTATGCATATGCACAAAGAAATAAAGTTGGATGCAATCAATCAAAACTTTAAAAAATATGAGCTTAATGAAGAGTCTTTAAGTGAGTCTTTGGGCTGGATGAGATGCTGAGTGGCATGATCTAGATGTTAGATATTAGGTTTACTTGGTTTATTTGGATTTAGGTTGGACTGGATGATCTTTCAGGTCTTTTCCAACCTTATCATTACTGTGATACTGTGAGCGACCCTTAAAATGACAAGTAGAAACCTAAATATTAAAAGCTCCTTGTTCTCTTATTTTATGTGATAGAAAATAATGAATCATGATATTACAATTAATTACTTTAAATGCACTGAAAAATAAGTTTATAATTTGGGAAAAGTGTTTTCTCTCAGGAATTCTGCAAAGCCATATCAAACTCCAAAGATTTTTCTTCCCTTTTATTTGACAAGGCTTTGATGGTGTGTGTTAGGGACCCTGACTTAATCAATCCCCAAAGGATGGAATACAAATCTCAGCTGCTGCAGGAGGCAAAATAGGTATGAAAAGCTCTTGAGACTGGATTTCCTACACAATTTTACTGTCTTTGTAATTCTCTTCTAACAGAGAAATGCTGCTATAAGACTCTTCTGTGTTTCTGCACTTGTTTCTAGTTCTAATTCTTTGAATTAGTTTCAAAACCTTAAATTCTTCACTGTGAGGGTGGTGAGACACAGGAACAGGTTGCCCAGAGAGGTTATGGTTGTACCCTCCATGGAACTGCTCAAGGCAAGATGAGATAAGGCTTTGAACAAGCTGTTCTAGTGCATGGTGTCCCTGCCCAAAGCTGGGGAGGGGGGGGGGGTTGGAATTATATGATCACTAAGGTCCCTTTGAACCAAAACCATCCTACGATTCTATGAAATATGACAAAACAAGAAAAAACCCAAGACACTCCCAGTAGAGAAGCAGAATCACACACACCACCATTCTTGTCAATGCTGTTGTTTAGTTTGTCAGCACCGTGTTATGTTAAAACTTATGATAGAAATAAAAAAGATAAAAAATAAAGCTTATGATAAAAATAATCAAACTGGGGTCTTCAATCTCCAAAAAGATGTCTGAACACATAAGATATCCTGGAGAGAAGCACTATACAGAATTTAGACTATAAGTGCTACTTAGTCTGTGGTGCATACTATAGACCAGGGGTCCTCAAACTTTTTAAACAGGGGGCTGGTTCCCTGTCCCTCAGACAGTGTCGGGCGCCGGGCTGTAGTCTGTGCTGCCTGGCTTGTCCTGCCTGGGAGTGGGAAGGAGAGACAGGGAGCCGCCCGCCTCAGCCCGGCCGCGCAGTCGGCAGGAAGATGTCAACCGTGGCCGCTCGGCGGGGTGGGGTAAATACCCGCAGACCGGGTTGGACACTCTGGGGGGCCATATCCAGCCTGCGGGCTGGGGTTTGAGGACCCCTGCTATAGACTAAGTGCAGACTATTTTTCAAACATATTTACTAAAAATTGGTAATATCTCTAAATATATGTGATCTTTAGATATAATTCTCATTACATGACACTGTTTTTCAGTTCTGACAGTTGGCATGCAAAAACTTCTCCCATCTTCCTCTGCACAGACAAAGGAAAAGCACACGTGGCAAGTAATATGCAGCTTCATCACTGGGGTGCAACAGACACACAATCATAAAAAAGTGAAAAAATCTGCCAACAAGGCAGTAAAGGAACATGATTGGTTCAGAATATTTTTCTATAGTATTTAAAATATTTTGCATGTGGTATTTCTTCATCTCGATCCTTAGGGAGGAGACAGACTCCTCTCGGATGTTCTGTCGTCTTCTTTTCAAAGGCCTTACTCTCTGCGCTGAAAGCAGGCAGTGTCTTACAGAAAAATGTATTGTCAGGGCTTTCAACATGTTAATACCAAATGATCCAACTTGTATTACAGTTCCAATGTTTAGAAATCGCTGTCTTTAAATTTGCATCAGATTACCAAATATAACGACTTTTCAGCTTGTCGAAAGTGTAAATTGACAATGATTTTCTAGACATACCAAAACTAAAGACTTCCACTGAATTTTCCAATTTGTCACATCTCCTTGTCACTTAATGGCCCATTCATCTTTCATTCTTACCTCACACAAGCTGAACTGACAGATTGAGACACTGCCCCGAGACATTTTTAAGTGCAATGTGCTCAAAACATAACAACAGTCACAGAACAAAATTCAGAATACATAACGAGTTGACAACGATTGCAGGAAAACATCAAGTCAAACATGAGTCCAAAAGTATTGCCACCAGTGGCAAAGAAGAATATGCAAACCTGCGAAACATTCAGCATGCAGATGACATTTTCTTTACACACACCTGGGGAGCTGACAATGAATTTTCTCTTTTTCTCTAGCTTCCTTTCTTCTGACCAGAAATAACACAAGCCTTTCTGTGAAAGATTTTGTACTTTGAACATAAGAAAACCTTTTAGATCTTACTGCTGGAGTTTCCAGCACACGTTTTGCGAGGAGGACTTTTCTCTTTGTCTTAGCATTGACATTCAAGATTAGTTCAATTTTTTTCTATCTAATTAGCTTTTCCAAGACAATTGTATATTTGAAACAAACAGAACACTCGCCCTCAGGGCACCAGAAACTTAATCTGTCTAATTTCCTTTCAATGGACATTGAAAACAAAGCAGTGCATTTTAACTCAGTGGAGATTTAAGAACTACGTGACCAAAAATAAAGAAAAAGCACTACACAAATCAATACAAAGTAGACAGCAATAAAAACACTGTAATGAAAAATCCTTTAAGCCACTTTGTTAAAACCTGACAGAACTGCCTGTTCATATTAAAGTCTGTTTGCCTTTCAAAGGAGGCTAAGATGCTAAATTTACACATAACTGAGGATTTTTATAGTCACAACAACATACTGAGTGATTAGCATGAAATCATTCAGAATATCTTAAGCAGGCTGAGGACTTTCTGATTACTTTATCCAGCAGTTTTCTTTGTAACTCAAAAGGGTTTATCCCTTAAATTTTGATCAATTCACAAAGTTATAGTCCTTCACAGAACCCTTTCTTTTGCTGATATCTAAAATAGGAAAAAACCAATGATACGAAGCACACAATTACATGATTATGGTGACAAAAGGGTAATAATAATACTGTTAATTATTTTGTCCATGAAGTTACACTGTAAATCTTATCAGTAAGTGTAAATGTTGAAGCAGCCTTTGGATCCTGATCAACAAGATGCCAAGAAAACAATCACCAGCCTTGATTTAAAAATTCTGGAGAATGCAGTTGAATTTGAAAATAATCTTTGTGGTGTACTGCACCCCACCAATACAGCTTCCCAGAAAAAGAGCTCTACAGCTTGTTTTTATTAGGACTGGGAAGAGGCAGATGTTCAGAGATAGTGCACAACTTTTTCTACTGCACCCCATTTATAGATATGTTGTACACGTACTGGATGAGTACGTAGTTGTGTGTACTGTCTGTAAATACATACACAGACATTAGAGCACTTCTTAGAAGTCAGTAGGCATCTCACTCCTGTACAGCTTCAGCTGTGACTCATAAACAAAGATCAGAAAGCTACTTACTGATGTGTAGAGGAAACCTTCTCCATTTAGAGCTATATACAAGCCAGTCTTTACACCCTGGATAGCAACAACTCGCAGTCCCACTGGTATGAGGTTGAATAACGCTGTGAAGAAAACACACGACCAGATCTGAATATACTATGGGTATTAAAATATTCTAATAAACATCATTAGTAAAAAGAAAGAAAAACACTCAGAAAATCTTGCTTCTAGTAAAATCACTCCTTAAGTAAGCCTAAGTATCTATTTAGCAGTAAGTTCTTTAATAGCTGAGTATTTAGCACAAGTGCTAACTAACAAATGCAAAGCACAGCAGATTTCTGGACCGTAGCACCGCAGACAGAAGTATCTCGAGCAATCTGAAAAGAGTCAGAGCCTAACAGTTTCTTCAACAATGATCATACAGTAATGCTTGCAAAATGCCATTCAGAAAACATAACTCTCATTCCAGCCAGTAGCTTTTAATTTTCCTAGGCATTCTTAGGGTTTTGGATTCAGATAAAGGTATCTTTTAAGGAGTCTGTGTTTTCACATATTTTGTTTTCTTTTGTGAATGATGAATTATTTGATATAAGCGGCAGAACAGGTCTCAGGTAAGAGGCTTATCATAGTTCAGAAAAGCACTGAAATATGTGCTTCATTTGAAATGTGCATCATTGAGCTGAATAGACAGCATGTTCAACAACTGAAATTTTGGGGGGGGGTGGAAAGTAAATTTGAAAACCCCAGCTAATAGCAGATACCCTAGCAATGGTATGTTCCTCTGTAATAACAAAACCAGCCACGGCTTTGACTGGTGTCTGAAAAAGGTCAGTGTGAAGAGTGAGAGTTTACCAGCCTTGCCACTGAACAACAAAAGGAAAACCAATAGGAGACACAGACCAACTAATCTACTAAAATTTATGCCAGCACACACCTATACAAAGTTTACTGACTCACACGAGGAAATCAGATGCAAAGTACAAACAGACTTGGAAGGAAAGAAGAGCCAGAGTTCATGCTAAGTGTTTCTCCACTGTGGGTGAGTCAAGGATGCACAAGTCCTTAGATGAAAACTAAATGCACAAGTCTGTGTTCAAAACATGCAGCAAGGTTCCACCAAGCCAGGTCTCAGGAACACAGTAACACATGCAGTGTATTCCTCAAAATTCAGGAGGTACATCCATAGGTGTGACCAGGAAGTGTACCCCCAAAGGCTGTCTGCTATCAGAATGGCAGAAGTAAAGCCCGTATCTAGAGAAAAAGGGTCGTGAACGTGCAGTGGAGAAGTACATTTTCTCAAAGTGAAAGCTCCTGGTTAGTCAAAGGACACAAAGTCACAGAATGGTTATGATGAAGATGATCAAAACGCTACAGCTGATAAAAATATTTAGACTACTAGAGCTTAAGGATAGATGTGGATGGGAAAATAATCCACCCCTTCCTTCAGTACTGTCATGTATTAAAAATACACATAAGATCTTCCCAGGAATGCACAAAGCCAGTATAAAGCTAGGAACTGTTGTAGCAGAGCACTTCCTACAGCTGTAGGGGAAAAAAACTATTCAAAATAACTCTGGCAGAGCAGAAAACAAGTTTAATGGTTTACAAAAACAAATAGGAGAGACAACATCAGGCACGAATTAGCTCAAATAAGGAGCATTTTCATTTCTGTAGTTTTCAAAAGCCTCCCTCATGCTACAATCTTACTGGGCTGTTCACTAAAAAAATACTGGATGCAGATAATGTTCCCTCTCTAGACTATATCAGATAAACCATTAAAACATGGCACTCACACAGAAGACATGCTGAGTATATGTGCTAAACCCTGTGTGACTTGAGGGCTTTCAAATATTCAGTATAATTTGGAAATTTAAAAACCAAGCAGTCATTATCCTCAAATGAAATAATGTCAAAACCAGCCAAAGTGGTGGAAGGGAAGGTTGTCAGCAAAAGTCAGTTTCAGATGGCAATTAAGTTTGCTTTATTCTAGAAGAAATGAAATTCTAGCTCAAAACCTGGATATGAACATGATGCAACAGGGAAGGCAGCGACGACTGAAGGGACAGCACAAAGACAAAACAAACAAAACTTGTATAAATAAAAGAGATGGACTGAAAAGACAAGTCAGCCATGGAAAACTGCTAATGAAAAAAGAACTCCAAATCATAGTGAGTCAGTCAAAGCTTCTGGAATGTCGAAATCATTTGCTGTATTACCAATAAAATAAAAGAGCAAGCTAGGAAAAATTGCAGCCACTAATGAAGGAGAATTAGACCTCCGTAGCATGGCAGTGTTTTATGCAACCTAGAAAATTATTAGAGCAGCTTATAGGTGCTGGTGAATTCAGAACACATCAAGGAAGGCATAGAATGTATTTTTAGTGCCACCAGGTTTTAACTGGTGATTATCAGAGCTCCTGTAATTGCTGTAAGACCATAAAATTTAAGCCTGTGATCTGAAATGCTGTAATCCTGCACACAGAGAATATTCAGTAACTTCAACAAAATCTTTCACACCTGGGTGAAACAAGGGAGGGGAAATCTACATGAAATTACTGATTCATAAATGCTCAGCAAGATGCTTCATGGTGAGGTCAGCAAAACATGCACCAGTAAGGCACAGCGCACGTGTTTTGCATTTCTAAAGCTGACCAAAGAAACTATAATTTCCTCCAGAACCCTGCTGTGCAGTGTTCCTCACTGAGCAGGACTTCTGTGCCCACTTACACAGTCCAGACCGCCTTAGAATCTACCTGTGCTGTGTTCCATGCTAATAAGAGCTTGCCTCGAGACAGGCAGAAAGCCCTCCAGAGTTTGCTGGCATTTCATGCCTGCTCAGCCAAAGTTACACCCTTACCTGAAGGGAGAGTGAGAAACAACCACCCCCCAACTTCCCTCCAACTGTAAAACACTAATCCAAATCAAAAACTAACCGGGAAATGAGGTCCCTGATCATCTTTAAGTACATAAACCCAGTGTGGTGAGTCTCCAAATTATTTTGGAGAGGAGGCACCCTGGAATTGCCTAATGCTTCGTGCTCCTAGTGTTCCCAAAACTGCACACTTAAGTATGAAGGCTGACAAAACCAGCTCCAAAGGAGAAACGAGGTGAGCCAATTTGCTGAAATGTGAGCAAAATCTCTTCTTATCATCACTGAGGCTGTGAATATTCTTATAACTAAATCATGAATGCAAAGTTCATGGTTTCTCTTCCTTTTCCTAAGCTTTGCAAGCTTGCTCCCGTCACACACAACACCAGAAAATAGGGGTGGGGACACTTAACAGGAACAACTGAAATGAAAAAAGTTGTGGGTTTAGATGATTTGCAGTAACAAATTTGAATTGGATTGTAATCCTCCAAAAGCTTTTGCTAAAATTAGAGTCCACTTTTTGATTAAAACTCCTTCCTTGAGCATAACACAAAGCAACAATTCTTGTTCTTTTTTCATGCAATGCCATCACAGTCTATTAACTTAAACCTGAAGTCTCCCAAATCATGTATTTCCACATCCTTGAGAAAGTCTGTTTAGGGATGACTGACTTCTAGGTACAAGAAAATTGCCATTACAGACCACTATTGCTTGCTAGAGAACAGCTGAAGGCTTCTAAACACACTCTTTGCTGCGTGTGCACTGCCCTGATGCCAGTTACAGCTTCCCCTCGAACACTAAGTCTGCAATCAGATCAAGGCAACTATTTGTTGGATTTATTTCCATCTGCAGGCCTACAGGCAGGCAACAATAATGACTTCATCAGAATATCTTCTAGACTGTCAATGAGTGCAGGGAGGCTGGTATCCAGAGATTTGTCCACCTATTTATAATGGAGCAAAATCATTCCACGTGCCTAATGTTCCACCGGATACATTAAAAGCAGACGTTTTAGTATGGCTGAATGTCATCTCCGTTGATCCTGTCACATCAGACCAAGATTACCCTGACGGGACAAACAGGCTTACCTAACTCCCAAAGGTGATGTAAATAGATGACTAAATGCTGTCTTTGAAGGCAAACTGAGTGAAAAAGCAATGCAAAAGTCAGACTGTAAATGTTTCAGCGCAGTAGTACAAATTTAACAGTGCTGCAGATGCATCGTTTTAATCTTCATGTGCTTTATTTTTGACTCATTGTCTCCTTTACCTTATGAGGGTGCTGTGAAGATTACTCTAGAAAAGTACTTTAGAAAGATGTTACAAAGTGAATACTTCCATATTCCATTTGGAAGATATAAAGATACAGTTAGGAGCACACATTGTAAACTGAAATTAAAGGACTGTTAGATCATAGAATCATAGAATCTTTAGGGATTGGAAGGGACCTCGAAAGATCATCTAGTCCAACCCCCCTGCCACAGCAGAATCACCTACACCAAGTCACACAGGAACACGTCCAGGTGGGTCTTAAACATCTCCAGTGAAGGAAACTCCACAACCCCCCTGGGCAGCCTGTTCCAGTGCTCTGTCACCCTCACTGGGAAGAAGTTCCTTCTCATATTGATGTGGAACCTCCTATGACCCAGGTTACAACCATTGCCCCTCATCCTATCACTAGATGACACTGAGCAGAGCCTGGCTCCATTCTCCTGACACCCACCCTTTAAATATTTGTAGACATTAATGAGGTCACCCCTCAGTCTCCTCTTCTCCAAGCTAAAGAGACCCATCTCCCTCAACCTCTCCTCATAAGGGAGGTGCTCCACCTCCTTCATCATCCTGATTGCCCTACGCTGGACTCTCTCCAGCAGCTCCACATCCCTCTTGAACTGAGGGGCCTAGAACTGGACACAATACTCCAGGTGTGGTCTCACCAGGGCAGAGTAGAGGGGGAGAAGAACATCTCTTGATCTGCTAACCACCCCCATTCCGATCTATCCCAGGGTGCTGTTGGCCCTCTTGGCCACAAGAGCACATTGCTGGCTGATGGTCATCCTGCTGTCCACCAGGACCCCCAAGTCCCTTTCTCCTACACTGCTCTCCAACAGGTCAGTCCCCAGCCTATACTGGTACCTGGGGTTGTTCTTGCCCACATGTAAGACTCTCTACTTGCCCTTGTTATACTTCATTAAATTTTTCTCTGCCCAGCTCTCCAGCCTGTCCAGGTCTTCCTGAATGGTAGCACAGCCTACAGGGGTGTCAGCAACACTACCCAGCTTTGTGTCATCAGCAAACTTGCTGACAGTGCGCCCTGATCCCTCATCCAAGTCATAGATGAATGATTGAATAGATTGAATAGTGCTGGTCCCAGTACTGACCCCTGGGGCACTCCACTAGATACAGGCCTCCAACTACACTCTGTCCCATTGACCACCACTCTCTGACTTCTGTCCTGCAGCCAATTCATGATCCACCTCAGTACCCAATCATCTAGACCACCCTGCCTCAGTTTGGCTGCGAGGATGATGTGGGAGACTGTGTCAAATGGTTGTGTGATTTCTCAAAGATCAACCCTGACAGGTTCTAAGTGCCGTGAAGGAAGCAAAGCTTGTTGCTGCATGATTAAGCAAGAGATGGGCACAGGAGAGCCAAATCAAACTTGCTTGAGTAGCATTAACTTTGGCATTTATCAGTTTACGAAATGAGGCTATAAATGTGTAGTACTCTTTTAATCTGTTTTAAACATGACTGTAATTTCATAAAGGGCACCAACAGCAACAGCTGAGGTTTTAAAACACGGTTTAACATTCATCACGGGAAGTGTAATTTATGTCGAGTTTTGCAGCGGTTCTTGGCTGAAATGCACTCTTTAGTTGAATCAAAATAAGCCACAGGGCTAAGGGATTCAGGGTTTCAAACTCAGAAATTAAAGAATCAGAATTGCCTGTTTCCCAAATTAATTAGTCTTCCCACTAAACCTACCATCCATTAATAACAAAAAAATTTGAAGATGGGAAAAAACTTAAAAATGAGACATTTTGGATGAGCAAAGGAACGAGAGGGGAATGAAACGCTTGTTACCACGAGCACAACATGGAATCTATTTCTTTATAGTTTTTGCATAGTAGCTTGTTTTTCCTAATTGATAATAATGAGCCATATGGACAGCACTGGAGAAAGTTCAATTTGTACCAAAGTAATGCAGAGAACTCCTGTAAAATCCAGGAGAGCTAGAGAGGGACAGCCACAACAAGTAGGACCTCGGTGGCCAAGCCTCTATAGCTTCAACAACAGTTACTCCTGCTTTAGCTATAAGCAAACCACAGCAACAAACCAGAAACTGTAAGGTATTAGAAGAAATAAAAACAGGAAACCAGCTAAAACAAGAGAAGCAATGTAATAAAGGCTCTTTCCACATACTACTAAGAGTTAGGCAAAAAACATACACAAAACACACACAAGATGGTTTAAGCTAACAGCCTTGGACTGGTGAGATAATTTAAAGAAACTCAGACACACAGGCTGAGAGATGCAGTAATTCATACTCTATCAGAAAACATCACTACCTCAGAAAGGATTAAAACAATGATGACAGCGAACTGAAACCCATCAGTCTGCGTAGTCTGGGTTCTAGTAGAATGGCCACCAACATGAGTAGATGAAAGTAGGTTCAGTGACGCAACCACAAGCAGTCACATCTTTCTTTGTCTTTCCTCCAAGGGAGGGGGTGTGTTGTGTCATGTTTAAAATCTTGCCATCTATTTCTGCAGACTCTAGCCTCTACTCAATCTTAAGGCAAGCCGGGACAATGGCTTGCTCTACAGCAGCTGGCCAAAACCACTGGTAACCCTCACTTTTACGTTACCTAGAAGGGAACAGCCACATTAAAGCGATTACTAAGAAGCTTTAAAGACAAGCAAAAAACGGATGCGAACAAAAGCACTTAATTTGAGTAGGGTAAGTCTTAATCTTACTTTATACTACTTCCCTATAACACTGCAAACTCCAATAACGTGTAACTTACGTTTACTGACATATACATAAAGTGAAAACAAAATGATACATGCACTTGAGGGAATTTTAATTTCAAGCACTCCTCTACTGCTTGAGAATACATTGCAACAGCATAAAAAGTAGCTCCATGGCTAAGCTTCAGTTTCCTTGCTCAAGACAAAACAGAAATACTTGCTCTGTCTCCTCACTACTCTGGTTTCTCCCACACCCAGCTACTCAGATGGTCAATGCATGAGGAGGGCTTTTTCACAGGCTTCAGGGGCAGTGAATAATGCAGAAGATGGACAGAAGGCTGAGAGAAATACACACCCCTCAGCAGCCTGTATTTCCTCTTTCTGAAACATACTGTGAATGGAAGTCACCTTCACTTTCAAGGTAAGAGTGCTGACAGTTAATATGTCACCACTCTTCACCCACTGGGCACACTGAATAGGCAGTCTGCAACCTCCATGGACAGAAGCAGAACTTTCCCTTTCTGGAAGCTGACAAAACTTATTTACTGATAAGCCTCACACAAAAAACTCTCACGATAAGGAGCTCACAAAATAAAAGATCAAAGTACTAGAAATTCTATCCATGACAGAATTATTGTATTACAGTAAAAGAGAAAAGGAAAGTTAAAACATCCTGCAATAAAGAAAAGCAATAGTAAGCAAAAAGTTCACAGTGAATGGAAGGAAACAGAGTGGAAAGGAAAAATAACTGAGGAGAAAGACTGACAGCATGAAAGAAACATATCAATATTCATATATTCATGAACACACCAAATAGATCAATCATTTCAACTCATTATAATGTTGATACATAGATACTAGGAAAATTTACACTGGAGAGTGTACGTTTTCCTGGCAAACACATTCATGTACATCCTTAAGACCTAAACTATCTTTGTATAGTTTAGTGACAGAGCACTGGAACAGGCTGCCCAGAGAGGTTGTGGAGTCGCATTCTCTAGAGATATTTAAAACCTGCCTGGACATGCTCCTGTGTGGCTTGGACTAGGTGATCCTGCTGTGGCGGGGGGACTGGACTGGATGATCTTTTGAGGTCCCTTCCAATCCCAAATGATTCTATGATTAAACAAAATTGGACTACTAAAATTGGACTAGTGAAGAAACAAATACTGCATCACATCAGTTGAAGACAGAAAAGAATTCTTTCATGGAAAAAACTTCATTTTAGCCTGAAAGTAATGTTGAAATAAAATGCAACATAATCAGTATTTATCCAAAATACTCATACTGCTGTCTGATATTTGGTTGACTTTGGATAAGTTCTATATTTCACAATATTTACAAATGTAGAATATTCTTTTTGCATTTTGGAGCAAGAAGAAAAAGGGAGATGGGCAGACAGATGGAAATCCAGAAATGAGAGGAAAAATTATATATAAAGCAAAAAAACCATAAGATTTGTAAAGCTGACAAGAGTGAAAAGAGGAAAGTAAGGCACTATGTTCTATTTTTACAAAGGTTCATGTTCCATGCAGTTCTAAGATTAAAATAAACCGGAATAAACATGAAAACATTCCAAATTTGTTGCAGCCATACACACCTCCTCACCGAAGCAGAGAATACGAGATGGACAGAGAGGGAGAGAAACGTTTGCAATCAAAGATAACACTTCCCAGACCTCATACAGGCAAAACCTTTATAAAATGCAACGTTTCCATCTGTACAAGGTCCTAGTGTATAGTCCAGTACAGACAGGGGCATGAGGGATGGACACACTGAGGAAAGAAATGAAACAAGCAACAGGGGGAAAATAAAAGCAAAACACTTGGAAAACAAGCAGGGAAATACACATCAAAATAGATTGATCAATTATTTTTCTCAAATACAACAGAACAATAAAAGATGATCATGCTATCTGTTGATGTGATGTGTGAAAAATTATAGCCATGCATTAACAGATAAATAGGGACCTAACTGAACTAAAGCAGAAACCTGAAATCCTTTCACTTCTACAACCTAATACCAACATTTTTGAGGAATCTAAAGGCTTATTTATATATGCATAATAGTATGATACATATTCTGTATTAAAAATGATTCCAATAGACCTCAAGATCACACAGAAATATGTTACTTAAATCTGCCTTTATCGTTAAAATAAACAAAATACAAATGTTCTCTGCGTAAACAAAAAAATGACAAATCAACTGCTTCTAGACTAAAACCAGGTTTGCTTAATTATAATTTGCAGCTGAACGTATCGAATGTACATGCGCATTGAATGAAAACATGCGGCAGTACCATGGAAGAAGACTGCCAAAGTGATCAACGTGGCCTTCAAGACCACTTTTGTCTGGAATGGTTTTGAAACTGCCGCTGTTGCAGTCCCTGCACTGGCAGACACTGTCATAAAGACGTTGCAGCTGGCTGGTATAGGGACTACAGGATCGATCGATCGCAAGCCCCAATTCAGCAAGGTACCTGAGCATGCGTTTTAAGCTGGACTTCGACAGACATACACTTACTTGCTTTGCTGAATTGGGGACTACATGTGATCAGGATTTTCAAGGAATTTTTGTTTCCATCACTTTTTTTAGGTTGTTAGGTATTTGAAGTAAATTACATTAATATATATATGAATTAGTATTTTTAAACATATAATGGTCCCATTTTTATAAATTTATCCGAAGACAATCATTGGCCTAAATATCTAACCCCTGAGGTTCATCAGCACTTACGCCTTCACCTCAGAGGGAAAACATTTAGGCCAATGTCCTGCACACGTTGGAGGCCATTGGGCCTTGAATGGACAGAAACCACCTCCTTTTGACAAAACACATTCATTCAGAAACCCTCCAAAGGCATTTGTGGAGCGATGCAATCTGTGTGTGTGATAAAGACATTCCCCTGGGGCAATCACTTACTAGAATTACTGCTGTCATCCTTGGTTCCATCGAGACTTCCATCGGGGTGCATTTGCAAGTAGTAGCCTTGCCTGCAATATAACCTGGTCACTATACCCTTGAGCTGGGGATCTGAAAGACAAACATATTTTGTCACTAGCCTCAAAACTTTTTCCAAGAGTTATCCCTACTTCTCTCACTGTACGAGGAAGTTTGCCGTCTTAAAAGTAAATACTACAACAGGATGGGTCCCGATGGAGATGGAGGAAAATCTCAATGCAGAGTATTAGTAGACCAGTTGGATGCCCTGTTCTCTGCCTCCATTATCATTAACATTCATTATCAATAACACAGGTAAAACATTAGAAGAAAGAACACCCCAAGCACCCACAGTCAAATGACTTTTACCAGATTAAGCCTTATAAAGAACTTTAAACTTCATCAACATTTATAGAGCCTTACAGAAACTAACAAAACATTTAAGAAAACCTACTTGGTTCACACGTTAGCAACTTACTCTACTATGTGTGAGTTTCAAGGACACTTGGAAAAAATCACCTGTCTTCTTTCACTCTGTATGAAAAATTATAAGCCTATCTGGTAGAGTAGCTTACAACACCTACCCTCTCCCACTCCTTAGGGAGCGACTCACACAGTTAAGGCAAGTCATAACCAAGGGGAAAAAAGTGGAAAACTTCTGTAATTGTAAAATATACGAGAAATTCAGGAGGCTGAACAGTTAGGCTGCCCTGTCTAATACCCTGCATTTATGGGAGTCTCCAAGAATGGGCAGGGGCTGCCAAGCCACAACTTCACGATTCATCTCAAGGATGGTGCCTCGCCAAATCACAAAGTAAGCCGCTGCAGAACCGGCTGAGATATTTAAAAAACCCAAACTGCACTACCACTATGTGACATGGGTACTAACATCATTAAACATGAGCTATCAGGCCCAGCTCCAGGCAGCCAACACATAAACTTGTGGGGACAGGGGCATTCAAAGCATCTTACCACGCTCAGCCCCACAACAGTGAACTCAAATCTAAAAGATTTTGAGGCAGATATAAAATGAACAAGTGAACTTGTAAAGAAGACAGAAATTATTTCCATGAAACCCTGTGGCCAGAACAGAAAATTGTCCTTGAATTTGTGTATAATTGCTCTCCCAAATCAGTCATGCTGGGTTACTTACAGCATCCTACGAGGAGGTGAAAACAAACACTAATAAACAAAGCTGCCTCTGAGTGGAATGATCTGAAGTTTGATACAGAGGCTCAGTTCCACTAAATTATTACGAAAATGCTCATTTCTTTCTTAAATATCCAAATTACAGAGTCATATTAAACAATAAGTAAATTAGAATTGTAAGTTTAAATTGCAAATATAATAAAAACTGATAAATCTTAACACTGTAAGAGTCATGGGGAAATAAATACTACAGACATTTGATTATCAACATTACAATTTTTTTTCCTCTTAACAGCAAACTCTACTTTCCATGGATTTTTACGTTAGCAAAGGCCTCTCAGTGAGAACACTCAAAAACAAATATTTTTTCCAATTTATAAACAGTATAAGCTGTATTTTCTTTGAATGCACTGTCTCAATCAGCTTCCTCAGGCAACTGAAAAGTATTTCCACAATTTAAAGATGCAAAGCGAGTTCCTCGTGCACAGGCACAACGCATGCTTCAATGGGGCTGCCAAATCAACACTCTTAAACATAATTGCTTGACACACAGCAAAACCACACCTTAAAAGACTAAAGAAAGATATTTTAAAAATACTATTAGAACTAGAACTTTACAAAATATTTACAGAAAACATATCAAATGTATCTTTGAAAACCAGCTTCTGCACTCAAAAAGCAATAAATAAATTGTCCTTTATTGTCAATTCTAGCTCAAAGAAGTATCATAAGAAGGCAAAGAACAGTCAAGCCCCTTTCACCAGCGGTTTACATCTCCTTCAAAGGAAAACTGAACCTTGAAGTGACTTCTAGAGTTGTTCTTTATGCTCATTCTATTCATTTTTCTAAATTCTATTTTCTAACAAGAAATCGCACAATCATCTGCCTATTTTTTCACCCAAGCATTATTTGATGTTAATCCTGCTTTACCAGTAATCCAAAATTACATCTGAATGAAACTAATTTAATAGATAATTATGCATTTTAACTAGGATTTCAGGCTATGTGTGATGAGACTGGGTATGAATCCATGTATTTGTTCACTCAAGTGCAAACACAGTAAATGAATAAGTTACAGTACGAGGAGAGGAAGTTCTTCACCATGAGAGTGGTGAGAGCCTGGAACGGGTTCCCCAGGGAGGTGGATGGGGCCCCATCCCTGGAGGTGTTTCAGGCCAGGCTGGATGGGGCTCTGGACAGCCTGGCCTAGGGTGGGGCGTCCCTGACTGTGCTGGGGGTTTGGAACTGGATGATGGTTCCCTACAACCCTAAGTGATTCTGATTCCATGGCTTCTTCAGTGAGGTGAGCCTGCTCTGGCAGGGGGATTGGACTAGATGATATTTCGGGGTCCCTTCCAATCCCTGATGACTCTATGATTCTGTGAGATAGAGGATCTTAGTCGTGTCTCATATCTCACTTCTATACAGTCTCAGTGGTTTCATTTGTCAAAGAACTGAACGAAACTGCTCCAAAACTGGAATTTACTAGTTAAATTATGACACTAATTAGTATTTCCATTGTGCAAATCAGAGCTCCATAGACTAATAAAGAGACAAAAAAGAAGGTTTCGTTCTCATTAAAGTATCAATTAAAAATTTCCTTTCTTTTCACTATTTTCCTGTGGATTATTAGAATCTTGTTTATTCACTCTCCTAAGAATATCTTTTCTACCTTAAGTTCTTACCTGTTATTACCAGGATTAAAACTTTTATTCCTGATTATGCAATTATTTTGTTCTTGATCATAATATTTAGCTAATATATAATGACAGCTCTTCAGATCTATGTAAATAACAACTAAATGTTTTAGCCAAACAGCCTTCAAAACTACATGTGAACTGGACAGAAAGACATGATATTTATTTGATCTTAGCCAAAAAGCAATCCAGATTTACTGACGGAGTTGACTGAAACAACTCATCAATCTCAATGCAAGTCACAAGCAATAGTCAAAAACACTATTTCGTACATCCTCGAGGTAAATATCTCCAAGATAGAAGCAGACAATCCTGCCAGGCAAGGAATATATCTCTTCTCCTTGCAGAAAGATAAATTAATATTTCAGATAATTTTTGAGGCACCTGGGCAACAAGCAGAGACAAGAAATCTGCTAGTCCCTGGATTTCTATAGCATTTTATCTGTTGTCTCCTACCAATCTTACAGGAACAGTCTGAGCTCCAGCTCTACAAACAAGTTTCTCAAATCCTTTTTGACCATAATTTTGTTTTGCCTTCCCTGCTACTAAGTGGGAGGGATCAGCAGTGCCCAGAAACACCAGCAGAAGTGATGCTGCCTGTCTGCAGGTGCACTGGATATGTTCTGCTTTTCAGCTCCCATCGCAATGACACAGGTGGACAGACCAACAATTACTTTACCTTTTACACTCTTACCCTTTACACAGGCCTTTTTCTTCCCACATGAATAAAGGAATGGCAAGAGAAAACAGCAAAATAGTAAAACATACAAACAGAATGAAAGTTGACCTCACCAAAGAATTCCCATCTCTCATGATTTTATTCTACTCTTTTGCTACTAGCCATCTTAAATTCTTAGCTGCTACGGCAAGGTGATTACATGAAAAATGCAATTTCTATTTAATTTAAAAAACTATGACCTCGGGGGAACAAAAGGCCCAAACCAGCAAACTTTATTCTGGGTAAAAATCCAAGGACAGTTCAACATCTTCTAATAAATTTTATTGATCTCATGTTACAGCTTGACTTCTGATGTTGAACAGACCAGAGTGACAAATCTGTAATGCCCTATCAAGGAAAGAATTATTCTGACTTGTAGGTATTAGAGGTTGTCACTAAAAAATCAAAGTTGTACTGAATGGACAAAGCAACAGCTTCTACAGCCTCTTTCCCACAGCAACCTGCATGAGAGCAGCTACTTGCAGCCTGCTTTTATGGCTTTTTCCCTCGTCAGTGGTGACGGCAGGGTGCGTGACTGCATTTCGCATGCACGTGATCAGTATCTATTCTGACCTCCTCAACAAAGGCAGATGTCCTCTTGTCCCTCAAACAGTGGCAAAACAGTGGGTTTGGCATTAACTCACAACAAGCTGTGTGCAGCTCTTGCTTTAGAACAATTACGACACTTTCTGTGTGTCGAATTAAGAATATTTTCTGTTAAAAAAAAAAGAATGGGTTTAGCCTCTCCTTCCCCATCTCCCCAGGCTGCCAGGTCAGAGCTCTTCAGAAATTGTAGAGGTTTCCAATAAACAGGGGGACAAACTCACTAAATACAGGCGCAAAGGATCATAAATTTATTGAGACACAGATGAATGTACAATCCTTAAAGAAAACTAGTAAATGTGTCTGTTGTCTTTAACAGCACATCCCAGAACCCACTGGAGGTCTGTGGGTTTCTAACCACAGAAGGGCTTTCTTTGCTTGTCATTATTTACTTACTCACTCTTCTAAGGCTAAAACAAAAAGCCTGTTTGAGCTAACGGAACTACCCAGTCAGTTGCCAGTCTGTCACAAAATGAGTAGATCAGTGAGACAAACAAAAGCCAAGATTTAGAGTAACATTCTGCTCCGACTGCACTGCATTACACTCTTGTAAGTAACTAGTATCACTAGGTCCTTCAGATTTCATTGGCTCTTTTTTCCTTTCAGGTCCATCCTGTTGTTCCTACTTTTGGATATTTCAGCACTAAAAATTGCAGTCCTGCTGGTCTAGAATCAATCATGCACCCTTTCCTAACAAATGCTGATCATAACATCTCAGACTCACAGACTGTTAGAGGTTGGAAGGGACCTCGAAAGATCATCCAAGTCCAAACCCCCTGCTGGAGCAGGGTCAGCCTACAGCACTGTCTCAAGATGTCCTACATGGGGTTTGAACCCATGACCCCAGGAATTCAGAGTCCCATGCTCTACCAACTGAGCCAGCGAACAAGAAACGATAGTTAAGTCGTGGTGACTATTGGGGCACCAGAAATCTAAAAAAAAATTCTCCCTCATCTTTTAAACCTTTTTTGTATAAAAGAAAAAAATATAATCTGTCTGGGATTACAAAAATGTTGAACCCCAAAATACATAGAATCATACAATCACTAGGGATTGGAAGAGACCTCGAAAGATCATCGAGTCCAATCCCCCTGCCACAGCAGGGACACTTCACTGGAGAAGTTACAGAATCAGAATCACTCAGGGTTGGAACACGCAACACCCAGACTTCTTGTGAAGCGGGAAAGCAAAACAGCCACACCAAGTATGGTGTTTTGGCCACCCCAGACCCATCTCCTGGTTCCCCAGTTGGTTTGTAAGGCACAGAACATGTAAAAGTCCAGTTTTCTTGACTTCTCACCTGAGAGTACCCTGCCAGGAGCGTGGTGTGTAGTTTTGTACCGGGATTCTTGCAGTCTCTGTTGCTGTAGTCGCTCTGCTTTGCGCAATAACTAACTACCCACCACAGGTAGGATTAGATCCCACCCAGTTCAAGGCAGTCTCCAGCACTGCACTGTCTTCTACACATAAATCTATTGAAGGTATACAACAACATCTGGATACCATTCAAAATTTTAAAGATGTGTCAGTATTACTTAGTATTTAGAAACATCTTCCACTGGGCAACTCAGCTTCAGACAAAATCCCACAGAAATGACATTTGTGCATTTTCTTTTGGATACTCATTTCAGTTCCTGCTGCAGTAGATTACCCGGTTTCCAAAAGTTGTCTTCTCACCAAGCACTCTATGGTTAATTGAAACACGTCTCTAACAGGCACAGCCAGTACAGACGATGGCACCAACCTCCTCTTGTCTTCGTTTTAACAAGTTTTATACTCCCCTTGCAGCACATAAAAGTGCAGGATCCTCTAATATGTGTGTTACACAATCACAAAGGCAGGATTCCTACAGCAAGAACACAGCCGATGGGGAATTCTGCAGAATTTTGTGCTCCATTTAAAGGTGAAAAAATCCTAAGCAGGCATCTAAGACCATAACGTTCCCCCATTATTAAGCTCTTCAGCTGTCCTTGTGATACAGCACTTGCTTTCAAAAGCCTTACCCAGTTCTGGCTTCTTTATTATTTTGACTGTCCTCTCACCTGGCATCTCAGTGTTTCAAAGTTTCTGATCACATTGGTTTTAGTTTCTCTCATTAGTAATCAGAAGTTATAAAACATGAAGATTTGTATGTCTGTGTTCTCAGATTTTAATAACTACTGTTTTCAATCTCTGATAATACACACCAGAAAACGAAAAAGTAATTAAACTCTTGGGAAAAAGATTTTGAAAAGAAAGTTTTGCTCTATTCAGGACAGAGGGGAAAAGGATATAATGCGAACTCAGAAAAGCAATAGCTTCCATTATTCCCTGTTCCCATAAGTAATAACAGTACTTAGCCTGAAATGCGGTGGCTTTGTGAGCCCATTTCTCTGTGCTCACTTATTTTTCCGTCCTCACAATGATTACAGGGCACTCAACTTCGATGTTTATTTTTAACTCTATTTTTTGTCCATTTGTGCTGCACATCACAAGCTCATCTCCTGCGGAACCTCGCTTTGAGAGCATATTTGAGAGAGACAGAGAGTCCTCCTCCGTTCCTGTGCTGTCATTGTCACTGGCACTTCCACCGCATTTATGAAATTTCTTGGTAAACTATGAAACCACGCTGGAGCTCTGCAAAACGGTGCTTGTCTTGAAAGCACAGCATCCTACTCTTTGTGCTGGTGCTCTTGCCTTTGTATTGCAAATGTTTTTATGTTAACTGCAAAATGGGCTCACTTCCATTTGTGTGCACTGACATTTTGTCTCTAGGTCTTGCAGTACTTTTCAAACTACATGAGACTTTCCTCTTGCTATGCGACTTGACTTGAATACATTTTATTGTTAGTAGAATAACAGCAACTTGACTTCTAGCTGGGATAATTTATATCTGTTGAGATTCACAAGATGATTGGAATTAATAGACTTGTCTACAGCATAATTGCTAACAGTCTCTTTTATTTATGTTATTTGTGGGGGGCATTTGCCAGAAAGGGCAGAGATTTAGGTTGGTGAGAAAACACATTACAAACCCAAAATTTTATACAGGTATGGCAGTTTAGTTTAGTAACATCAATTAATAATTTTAACTGCTGTTCCTACTGAACTATATTGTACCTCTCTAATGTTTTGGATCTTGAAGACATATTTGTTGAGAGATTCATCCCAAAACATTGCCTTCCACTGTTGACCCATATTCCTCCTGATATGCTAACATTCAATGATCTCTAATTTTTCAACACCTAAAATAGCTGATGTTACACACTAGGGTATTGAGAAGATGCTGGCCCATACTTCCATGATTATTCAGACAGCACAGACATGGTTTAAAGCAGTCACTTACAAAAGCCATCTTCCACTGCCATAAGAAATCATCCTTCCAACTATATTTCCTTTCTCAAAGTTTATTTCAAAATGCTAAAAATTCTGTTGTCAAAAGGTCCATGTTACAATAGTCTTCTACTACAATTTTTATTTGTAGTTTTCATTTTACATAGGCCTAAAAAACACCCTCTCACTGAATCTTAACTTAGATGAAACAATTGTCTAGCACTCCTCCCTAGACTCGAACATCTCAGTTCTACTTAAGTTTTCTTACACCTGAATGTTAACATTAACACCAGAGAAAATTGTGCTAACATCTCTCTTTAAAACAAAACCATTGAGCAGTAGATACTAGAGTTAAATAAATCCTGTGTCCTGATTTTCACAATAATCTCCACTTTGCTAGCTTCCAATAAAAAGGCCCTGTGAAAGACCAAACATAATTTAAGTCACATTCAAAAAATACCAAGGCACCACAATGTGACAGATTCTATTACATTTATGTGTACAGCTCGACTAATGCATTGCCCTTTGGATCAGTAAATAAATGGCTTTTAAGAATGAGATTTCTCTGAAGATGTCACTGAACGCTGAAAGCACAATAGGATGGGCATAGATGACCTTTCCAAACATAACTAAATATATTTCACAAAACACCTAACTTACCAAAGAATTAATTTGGTTCTGCTTCTCCTACATAATTCAAATTTTTAGTGTTTAAGCGTTATGTTTATTTTTACAATCTTGATTATTTGCCTCCTTGCATCTGCATCACAAAGCAATGAAATATTTGAAGTCAGCTTCTATTTCTTTCATAAACTGTTTTAGAATTAATTTGGAAAGCAAATAAACAATCTATTTTAGAAGTATTTGAAACTACCATGGTAGTTCCGAAAAGAGAGAGGATAGCAGGATAATTTGCAATTCTAAATATTAAATTGTGAAACACACTCCATTTTCTATTGTTACACACAGGAAGCTTCCATAATACTAACTTATGTTAATAATAAGTATTATTATTAATAAGTCCTTACACTTATTATTAACTTCATTTAATTCTTGCCAGAATATATAAAGCTCACAGAGTGGAGTAGTATATTCCCTCTGCTTATATGGGCAACAGCAACACTTCTGAAATGTGCACCTCAAGAACACAGTGTCTTACATGTACTTTTACTTTCTTGTCAGTGGCCCAAAACAATGAAAGTTGCACTACTTTCAAGTCATTTTACTTTCTTGTCTACCAGCTAGCCTCAAAAGTGGAGACAAACAGATGAATTGCACTGTCAGAGTACTGAGACAAAGGAGACTTTATCTAGTTATGAAAGAGTAACTTGGAATTGCAATATATAGAATCTTTAAACCATAGAATCATTTAGGTTGAAAAAGACCCTTAAAATCATAGAATCATTGGGGATTAGAAGGGACCTCGACAAATCATCCAGTCCAATCCCCCTGACACGGCAGGATCACCTACAATTGTTAACCCAGCACCGCCAAGTCCACCACCAAACCATGTCACTTTAAGCATATCAAGAGATGATGACAAACTCTTCCCTGGGTGGCCTGTTCTGGTGTTTGACAACATTTTGAAGGAAGACTTGTTTTCCTAATACCCAGCCTAAACCTCCCTTAAGGCCATTTCCTCTCATTGTATTGCTTGTTACTAGGAAGAACAGATGGACACCCGCCTTACTACAATCTCCAAGGTAGTTGTAGAGAACGACAAGGTCTCTCCAGACTAAATAATCCCAGTTCCCTCTGCCACTTCTCGTAAGACTTGTTCTCATATGAAATGTCACAGCGCCACTGCAGGACAAAGGCAATGTTTTCTGTGACAGCTAAACAAAACATAAGGTTTCCTTGCTTTCAGGTGCAGCAGACTCCCAGTATCTCCTCCTGCAGCAGCAGTGGTTTTTATTGCCACCACCATAAAGACATATATTATATTACTGCATTTTAGAAAACTACAAGATATTACAAATCAGCATTTTCACATCAGCTGGGCTGAGCAGACTAAGCTGAGATCTGCACGAGTTTAAACACGTAACTCAGAAAGCCAGCGGCAGCCTGTCTTGTTCTTTTCCATCAGTGCTGACAATTCAGTGTGCAACTGCATACTCCTGATCAATAAAACAATAAAAGCATTAAGTTGTGACAAAAGGCCAAACTTTTTTGTACTAACTCAAAAGGAAACGAAATATAAAGCACGATGATAGATTAATTATATTTTAATTTAGCAGTGTGTTACATAAGACAGGATTGCTTTTTTTTCTTTACCACTGACAGAAAGCCTTTACTACGAAAAACATGGATCAATAAACAGATTTCCAACCTTCAAAAAAGTGCACAAGTACAAGGTTTCCTTAGTTTAACTTCAGGTATTTGCAAATATTATTTAGTCCTTTAACATAAATCCTCACCATCAACCCATGTCATTCACCAACGTTGTCTTAATAGATTTGTTTACAAAGGCATGTGGCAGAGAGGGACCTGGGGGTTCTAACTGATAGGAAGATGACTATGAGCCAGCAGTGTGCCCAGGTGGCCAAGAAAGCCTATGGCATCCTGGCTTTCTATGTGGCCAGCAGGAGTAGAGACGTTATGGTCCCCCTGAATTTGGCACTGGTGAGGCCACATCTTGAGTATTGTGTCCAGTTTTGGGCACCTCAATACATGAGAGATGTGGAGGTGCTGGAGCAACTAAGGGCAACTAAGCTGGTGAAGGGCCTAGAGAGTAAATCTTACGAGGAAAGACTGAAAGAGCTGGGGCTCTTTAGTTTGAGGAAGAGGAGCCTGAGAGGAGACATCATCACTCTCTACAACTACCTGAAAGGATGTTGTGGAGAGGTTGGTGCTGCTCTCTTCTCACAAGCAATTAGCGATAAAACAAGAGAGAATGGATTCAAGTTACAAAAGGGGAGGTTTAGACTTTATATTGGCAAAAATATTTTCACAGGAAAGGTGGTCAAGAACTGGAATGGGCTTCCCAGGGAGGTGGTTGATTTGCCATCCCTGGATGTGTTTAAATATCATTTGCATGAGGTGTTGAGGGATGTGGTTTAGGGGTGAACTTTTCTAGCCAGAGTGATTCTATGATTCTGTGAAACTCTCGGCAAAATGAGAGCTGTTAAAAGCAAACTGCCCTTCAGTCCTCATCACAAACAAGTAATATTACCATGGATATACCGCAGAGTGTTGAGGTACAGGATTTTTTGTGGTTTGTCTTGCCAATTACAAGCCAAGCTCCTGTGCCTCTGCAAACAAAGAAAGGGTTAGGCAAACAGAAGGGTTTGGAGTTTTGGTTCCAAATCTCTCCTTTTTGTTCACTTCACTGCATTTACCATGTTGGCAGGACAAGGTGGTCGCTGCGTTCAGCACTCAGCAACACGTGTGTCCTCCTGAGTGCTGAACTCAGCAGCCGTCTTGCCCGGCAAATGTGACAAATAGAGAGAGACTGGTACCTCAAGGATCAGAGAAAGGAAGGTTTTATCAGAACTCCACAGGGAATAGGCTTTTTGGAAATGGAGGAGGACTGGTGTGGAAGCACATGGAACAAAGAACTGGACTTGAAAACACCTGCTGACAAAGGGATGTGTGCATTGAATTGATGGACACCATGTTTCCAGAAGAAGCAGGATTGGCTGGAAATCTCTTCCCTTTGATGGGTTGGAGACTGTAGTTTGGCCCAGTTATGTAAGAACATGTGATTAATCTCTGTATATCTTCATCTGGGTTTTTACGTGGAGTGATTCTTTTTTTGTGTTGCTTTTTATATTTAGGGTGAATTAAATGTCTTGATGGTTTCCCAAATCTAGTTAGTTCTATTTATGCCTGCAATTCATAAGTGGTTTCCAAACCCTCCTTGTTTTGGTTCAGCCCATGAGCACATTAACTACATTAATTGGTTTCTTATGTCACAGGATATAAAATCCGTGACAAGGACTCCAAAGATACGTAGCCAGGTTAAAGAGAACATTGATGGAGAAATGGATAATTCCATTGTGAAAAGGAAATGTATTTCCACATTTGTTACTAGTTAGGAACAACCTTTATTATTTCTATATAAAGCAAGAATACAGAGGTCCCATCCGACAAGCTGTTTTCACTGTCAATATGAATAAAATATTGTATTTATTTAGAGAAATACTTATTTATGTGGGAAAACCTAAATGCATTGGCATGAATTCATATGGAAGCTACACAAAATGATCTATTTTCATGATATATACAATACCATTAATAATTATTTAATGCTTTTTATAATTTTCCTTTGTTTCTTCAAAAAGGATTGCTATTTCCAGTTTAATCTCCAAACTCTTTCACAGAAACAGAAATGAAAGCAAGGCAATGTCACCAAAAAAAGTATATTCAAAGGTATTCTGCTTTCTTTTTGTTTTTTTTTAACAAATTATATTGGCAAGAAGTGTCATGAGTTACAAGAAACAGATTCTTAAGAACGACTTGAACCAGAAAATAGGAAGTCAAATATTTCTGTTGTTCTTTCATTTTTGCAGTGTAACTGTTACTCTGGAGTGCTATTTAATGAGGGACCCACTGAAGATTCATTCTACCACAAGCACAAGCACTTGGATATTCTGTGTTGGAGAATGCAGAGAGATAGAGAGACAGAAAGACAAGTAACACACGGGTGCTTTTGTTTTTTGAGGTCATGTTTTCACCAAATCCTCCCTGTGAGAAAGACAAATTCTGTTCAGCCTCCAGACTGTATGTTCTCATAATCTGTGGCATTAAATGCAATTCAGAAAACTTAAGAGAAGCATCTTGGGTAACTGATATTCAGCCACTGCAAAATGAAAATAATCCCCTGTACTTGAAGAACACAATCTGCACCCCCTCTAATTCAGACTTATTTCTTCTAGCACCAGTAGGACAAAGCCATTCCTCTTTACTGAGGTGCTCCCTGTTTATTCTTAGAGTTCAAGGTCAATTTGGGCCACAACGTTTCGTCATCTCCACATCTCTGCTGTCCAGGAAAACTTAGAATAAACAGACAGAAGACAAACTTTTACAGTTGCATGGCTGTAACTGTGTATGACCCCAGGAAGAAAAACCATAGATTCTGACACTGACAATACAACAACAGATCACAAAAAATTGTGACAGGAACTCATTCAACAAACTTTTTTTGAGGGAACTCAGCATGAACAGCCTTGCTTAAAGCTGGAACTGCTCTTGCTTCTAGCAATAAAATGTGGCTATAAATGCCACACTCTTTTTATGCCACCTAATGCTTCTAGAGGAAACTAAAAAAAAAAAAAAAGCAAAAGAAAAAGGCCAAACTAAAACCCAAAGAAAATCAAACCACTTATCCCACCCAGATTACTCTGGCTGTCTTGGGCAGGCTATTTAGTCCAGATATTTTTCTGCTGAGCAGAACTATATTCATAATATCTATGAGAAAATGAACACCAACAGTTCAGGTCAACTCAATTACCCACTAATAAGGGGGAAATCTTCCAGTTCTGAGCCTTTTGATGATATGGTGGAGACACAGTCAGCAGAGACTATCTCAGCCTGTCACTGACACCATGAACTAAAACTACTGTTCACCTACGAGAAAGAAGTAAGTATTTTACAAAGTCTGACCAGACTGCAAATACCTGCTAGGTTTTGGAAGATTCTGTAGTTAGTTCACGCCTATCCAAAATACATCAAAAACACTGAAAGGGCTTTCAGTCTCCAAATCTATATTTTCTTAGAACACAAAATGGAACAAATAGCTTTTAAACATAACCTGAAAGTGAAGTAAAAGTAAGTAAGAGTTTTATAAGGAGTCTCCCATCCTGTGTCTTGCATTTTTGCAGTGACTTCACAATCTGTTTTTTCATCCTTCTTTTTCTCCAGTGCAGCTCTCTCACCATGGAGAACTGACTGTACATCTGCCACTCGCACTTTTTTTAACCTATTCAGGTGATGAGGTCTCCTTGCCCTATTTCTCACGTCCTGTATTTTACTCCTTACCTACTGTACTCTTCAGACCAACATAATTTGCCAGATCTGCAGCTTCAACAATGCTGAGCAGTCAAGGGGACATAGGAAGGCAGCCCTTCTCCATACTGCCAAATCACATCTTTAATAACAAAACATGTTTGCAAACTTAGAGAAACACAAAAGTGCCATTGGTTACATATATTCTGCTTCACATCCTCATAGAAATGCCCAGATCCTCTTAAGGCTTAACTGTGCCCTTAAAATGGGATAGAAACCCCACTTCACAGCTGTCAGGAAATAACACAGAGTGTTGTCATTTCTGGTTGTGTACACAGAAGTTGGTGCATTGAGTGAGACAAGCCACAGCAATTTCACCAGCCATCACAAGCATTTTGTTGGGCAGTGAGTCAGTCAGACTGAGGATCCGTAACAGTTCCAAATGTGTCTTTTCTCCCATGATGTGGAATCTAAAACTGGCAAAAAAACCCGACCCAGAAATGGTTGGTCTAGGTGATCCTGCTGTGGCAGGGAGATTGGACTAGATGATTGTTCGAGGTCCCTTCCAGTCCCTAATGATTCTATGATTCTAAATACTCCTCAAATCTGCTGAACCACAATGCTTCCATGACAATGGCTCCTCCTGGCACTGCTTGGCCAACAACAGTTACAACAGCACCACTCCTTGTCAGTTCTGGTGTAATCTCTTAATTTATTACAGACACCCAATTACATGTGTGAAGACACTAAAGGAGGTGAATTCCAGACCTGTTGTCTGTGTCTTGTAATGAGATAAGACATTCTTTTCACCAGCTATGGACATCTGCCCCTGAGCTTAGCGATCTTTAACTGCTTCAAGACAGAGTGTGGAGAACAGGCAGCTTTTGGTACGATTTCCCTAATTCTGAAGGACAGCTCAAAAATGCACTGAATTGATTAAACCAAACATAGCTCACTTATCCACTCAAAACACCATGCTCTTCAGACTTGTTCACCCCCTGGAGACATCAATATTCTTTGGATGAATCTTTCCTACCCAGGGCTAAACTCTAGCCTTTCAGTCCAACCATTCTGGTTGGATTAGATTTACAGTCTGACCTTGACAGTCACTTACTCACACTTGTGTTAAGAAACCCACCTAGACTGTGAAACTGCACACATATGGGCACAACTAATTTAAACTGATTCTCAGCATCTTCAACCATCAGCTACAGACTTTCCTTTCAGCAGGGTTTCTACTTCACCATTTAATTCAAAGCGTGTCCTGAAAATTCCTTCACAGAACATATCCATCCAACTAGTACGTTTGAAAATGAAACGGAGCACAATTGCATTATCCCGATCCACCCGCTTGTGCTGCAGCAGTAGTCTCGGTGAAGACTGAGGTGCTCCCATGTGAGCCAGCATTCATAAGTGCCAACAGGTATGCTCCTAAAGAGCAAATTACATTTTCTTACTATTAATATTAAACTCTCTTTAACTCGCTTATGTTCTGGCACATTTATTATACCGACAATTTAAATGCTGTTTGAAACTGAAATATTAGAGATTGAAAAGCAGGAAATTTGTCCTTGGGATTCCCACAGCAACTTCTCCCTGTGGCTGGTGACAGTGCCATGACAGCACTGCTATTAGCCCATACCACTGAGCAGCTGCAACAAGTGGTTCCAATTTCATTCTGTAATAATATCCTAATCATAGAATCATCTAGGCTGGAAAAGACCTTTAAGAACACTGAGTGCTGCAAGCATTAACCCAACTGTATCAAGCCCTGTGCTAAGCCATGTCCTCAAGCACCACATCTCCAAGACTATTGACAGCCTTCAACTTTCCTTAGCTTCACAATCTGAGGCCTGAGCTTTCCAAGGCTGGCACAGTAACTTCTGAATGCTGTGTTGACTCAGTGTAGTGTGAAAACAATCACTGTTTGTCCTGTTTTCATGTTCTAACTCTCTTGCACTCTGAGTTGGGCTGTCTGATGTGCAGTCCAAGGACTGCTCCTCTATGCCATAAACATCGTTGTAAGTCCTTGTTTATTTTTCAGAGGCCTTTGATGTAGATTTCTGATTCTGTGCCCAAACACAGCAGAAATCTCTGACATACACCTTGTTCAGATCTGGCAGACAAGCCAAACCTTTCTATGCACAAGGAGGAGAGGCGTGCATGGGCCTTGACTGCGCTTCACTAGGTTCTTCACTCAAATCTGTGACAGTGGCCCTGTCAAGTGGGTAACACTTGATTTTTCCAAGAAATTATTTTTAGCTGTATGTAAAGTGTGGCTTTAGCAGAGATGAAAGAGGATGAAAAGGGAAAGAGAAAGTAAAAGCTCTCACATCCCAACTAATGCACTGACTGCTGTGCACCTTTGCAAAGATCACCTGCTTTTAGTGTAGATTTTGAAGACTAGAAATCTGCTACTTTATAAGCAAGTGTTGCTTCAGCTGTTCCTAGTGAACATAACAAGAGAGCAAAGGAAGTGCAAGACACTGGAAAGCAGCTGCATGAACCACTTTGGTTTCAATACAAGGCTAGAAGATGCTGGACCATTCACTACTTGCCACTACTGCAAAAGAAACAGAGGGGTTTGGTTTTTCACAAGGTGCATCCCTGTTGCAACAGAAAGTACTGAAGTAGCAGCAACTCACCAAGAAGGGGTGACACACATGGCTCAGAAAGTATTTACATGGTATGACTTCAGGTTTGTAAGATGAGTGCCCTGACTTGTGCTCTGAAAGGTCATAAACTCCTTAGGGCACACAGAGCTGAAGACATAAGTCTGAACTTAGTAGTCTGATGTGAACAAAGACCTATGGTGTCATCCAGGATGTTTGCTACTGAAAGAGGACTTGGATCTGAGTCTCCACAGCACAGCAGCTGCCTGGAAGTAGGACAGCTGACTTTTGTTTTCAGAAGGAAGATGAACAAAATTTTTTTATAGTTTATCAAAACAATGGTAGGAGAAAACCTGAAATAAAATGAAAGTATGAATAGACTAAAAGCTTTTCTATTCCTCTCTAATAGACTATAGTAAGAAATGGGTTACCACTGGGGGCTGAAAAAATATTGGGTCACACCAACAGAAACAAAATCATCAGTAACTCAGAGTTTAAATCCCTCCTTTCCAAACAAACTAAATACTTAATTTCATCAAAGAGTAAATATTTCATTTCAAAGATTAGTGCGATTTTATAATTTTAAAACTAAATTGACTGACAACTTGAAAACTTTACTACAAAACTGGAAAAATAATGGTAACAACAATTGTAAAATATCTACCTGAAAATAAGAGGCTTACTCCAGACTGCTTCCGGGTTCAACCCTTTCCTCTACAAGGAGCAATGTGTCTGTGAAAGCTTTTGTTGCTATGAATTTTGCAATTTATAATCAATAAGCTTGCAAAGAAAAAGACCTTTAAAAATAGCCCTGGCCTACCAAATACCCCATCTAAAGCAGTGGCACACAAATCCTAAGCTAACAGGATCAATTCAGTGGCTTCTGCTTTTATCTACCAATGTAGCTCTGATATACCTGAAAGGATCCAACATCTAAAGACCTTATCATACCTATATATGCCATGTTTGGAAATGCAGACACACAGAGGAAGCTGACATATTGCTACCAGATTCAAATGGTCATAAAAGCAGAATCTACACCTTTTCCCGTTGGGAAAGTGTCGTGTATTCAAGGAGGACATGTGTCCTCTATTGAAATTTCTTAGCTGCTTCCTGAAATCCTCACACATCCAGCTCTAATGGAAAAAAACCCTAAGTTTGTTTCTGACTCCTGCCCAGAACTACATCCTAAATTGCCTCTGTACTTCTATTTAGCATTTTTTAGTTTTAGAATATGGCTCATTTTTAATATCTCGACATAAAGTCCACAGAGTCATTAATTGACATAATTATTGAAGTTCTAAGTAAAGGCAGTCTGCTTCCATTGTATCTTTGTTAAAACAAACCGTTGTAGCAACAGTATCTTGTATGTGCCTGTTGATTATGACATTCTGTAGACTAATTAATATAACCTTAGCCTGGGACTGTAACACTATGAAGAAGTTTAGTATTGGTTCATGGGTAAAGTCCAGAGGTCTGTTGGGAGAGAAGTGTAGGTCAGGCTCCACTTCACAGGAGACTGTGCTGCTCCAGAGCACTGGGGCACATTCCCTGAGAAGTGTGAGCATTGGTTTCATAGTCCCAGCTACCAGCAGATTTCCAGGCAGAATCCAAACACAGGAAATCAGCATCACCCCTACTTCACAGACAGCAAAACAGAACAAAGTGGATGGACAGTTTGTCCAAAGCAGTCACAAACGTAAGATTCTTCTGCATCCTAGTCCAGGATGCAGATAACTCTAACACACCACAAAAATAACTTGATATGACTGGAAAAGACACAATTAACAACTGGATAGACAGAAACCATTATTTACAAGCATGTCAGAGGCCAATTACTACCCTGAGTTTTACATTAAATTGAGTGAGCTTATTTGTGTAAGACACTATTAATCTTACTGTTGAGGCAAATGGAAGGATTTTAATAGAGGAATTTAAAGTGGGCAAGTGAAGGCAAGGGGAAAAGGCTTGCCACAGTTAATAAAATAAATAGATGTCAGCACAAACAGACATCACTTATTAGAAGCCTTCTATCCGTGCAGCAGAATGACAGCTTATAAAATCTTTCCCCTGCACTTTAGTATCTAGTGATGAATGCAACTGGAAGGGAAAAAAAACCCCTTGTCAACAGTTTCCAAACAATTTCAAATACAATAATGCACTTTTAAAATATAATTTGGACAATTCAGGCTAACCACTGGTTACGTGTTGTTCAGAATAAATAATTTCTTAGTAGAATAGCCTCCTTTTAAAAGCCTTTTCTTTCAGAACTGTGAACTAGGTAACCTTGTATGTGCAAGATACACCTGATACCAACTTTAATTTCCTCTAGAAATTCAGAACATTAGTACTAGGGTCATCCTGATTTCTCAAATAGAAAAATAAAAACATTCCAATGAGCACTGTTTTTCCCCTTTCAGCTCCCCTAAGTACAAAACACATAACATCCACTTTAAAATACAGGAATTACAGAAAATCCCTGATGTAAGATACAGGTTTTACTGTCTCACACTGCATGCCACACAGCTTTCATAGCTCTGTCAGTCTTCCCTCTGCTTCCACTCCCTTGCAATATCTGATCTTAATGCAGCTACTAAGAGCATCAGGAATGAAGTGCAGGATTCTTTCATGGTCAATCAGGTTTGTTTGGAAAGAAGAAATTGGGGTTGGAAAAAATCTGGAAATGGAAAGATGCAATGAAAACAACAAAGGTAACCCACTAGGAGTGATTAGGGCATTTCAGGCAGCTTCATGTACCATAACTCATCTAAGAGTCCATGGACCATGCTGCAGCTTTTACCAGTTCATTCATTGCTGGTCCATTTCAGCAATAGGAATGCNATCTTAAATTTCCTGAGTGTTACCAGGTCTGAAGTTTCCATAGTTCAAGCTACTCCATTTAAACCTATAAAAGTAAACAGGGTCAGAGAGACATCAAAAGTTAACATGAAGAAATGAGATTTTGTACTAAAATGCACTCTTTCCTTACCAAATGTCAGCTCATGTATCCACTATTGCCAGGACTACTTTTAATGTGCTATAATGGTTGTTCTCACAGACTTGCTTACCAGTTCCTGTGGTGAACTCAGAATGAGGAGCAAGTTTTGCAGCTTCCTCTGCTGAAATTAAAATCTGAGTCTTGAAAGATACATGTAACTTGTGACCATAAATAAATTAGGAAAACGGAAGCTGTCTCCGATTTTGTTTACTAGAACCTGTACAAAGTTGGCCATCAACAGGTTCCAAACTTGCAGTCCCAGAATCAACTGGATATATTCTATTTTCCCTTTACAGACCTGAAACTAATTCCAACTATTGCAGTAGAAGAAATTTATAAGAAAAGTAAACTTGGTGAAATACACTTGGACTACAGGGATAGAATCAGAACTTCATTTCTGTTCTGTTGCATTTCTATTTTGTCCATCATTACACACCTCTCTACCCACAACAAAGCCTGGCTTTGCTGCCAGCTCCAATCCACTGACAGAAATTGCATAATTTGTCAGGCAGTTGGTTGTCACAAAGCAACTGTTATTCCCCTTGGTTGTGTTTTAACACATGAATCTGCAGGATCAAGGTCCTGCACATGGATTCGGACAAATACAGGCAGGGCAATGAGTGGATTGCCCTACAGAGAAGGACTTGAAGTTGTTGGCAGATGAAAAACCAAACACCAGCCAGCAATGTGCAGGGGTAGCTCACAAAGCCAACCGCATCCTGGGCTGTATCAAGACGAGTGTAGCCAGAAAGCTAACGGACAGGAATCTCCCCCTCTACTCTGCCCTACTGAGACCCCACCTAGAGTACTGCAATCCAGCTATCAGCGTGCCAGCTTATGAAAGACATGAACCTCCTTGGGTAGGTCCAGAGAAAGACCATTAAGACAATCAGTGAGGACAGAGGGTTGGGGTTGTTCAGGCTGGAGAAGAGAAGACTGGGGAAATACTAAAGAGGGCCTACAGGAAAGATGGGGAGGGACTCTTTATCAAGGAGTGTTGTGACAGGTAAATCAGTAAGTTTCAAACTCTTCTTTATATCTATGTCATTTTCTTACATAGATATTAGGAAGAGATTCTCTAGTGTGAGGATGGGGAGGCACTGGAACATGTTGCCCAGGTAAGTTATGGATGCCCCAGCCCTGAATGGTTCAAGGCCAGGTTGGAGCAGCTCTGAGCAACCTGGTCTAATCGTAGGTGTCCTTGACAATGACAGGAGATAGGAACTAGGTGATCTTTAAGCTGTCTCTGAACCTGAACCACCCTGGTTCTATGATGCTAAGGCAGATAAGATGCATTACAGAACCAACAGAAATTAGAGTTTGGATACTTCATGCTACAGTACTTTCTGAATAACTCTTGTAAACCTACCACAGTTTGTTCAGATGGAACAAAGTATGTTTAACTCATTTGTCTGGGGTGACTTTTTTCCCCCTCGGGTAAGCAGGTGTCTCACTGATACGCTATACAGTACTGCCTGGTCATTGTGTGCCTGTCAAAACACACTTTGACTGGAAATGCTGTTCTGACAAAAAGGAAAACATAGCACATTTTGCAGTGAAAAACTCCACAGATCTGAGTGTCGGGTTTTTCTCCCAGATGAAAGTACAGTCACTTTCCGAACAGCTTTGTTTAATAAGCTGTTTGGATTACTACTCTTCTTATTGCCAAACTGAAGCTTTCAAGCAGCCAGAACAGTTTCCAACGCAATTTTATGTCTTTCTACTAGGAGCAGCTTACGAAGCAGTCCACTAACTGCTTCTGCCCCATTTCTGGGGTTTGAGTGGCCTCAAGGTGTGGGCTCAGGACAATATGTCTTCCAGCAATATAAGTTTTGTCACAGCACAGCAAAGGATAACAACCACCTACATCAGAGAGTCATATCCTTCTCCTCTATATTCCACAGCAGTCCCATAAATATCTAGAGATGTCTTAACATCTTGTACCATAACCACTCTACATGTACTAAGTATCTAGAAGTGCATCCTGTTGCTAGGATAGTCAAAACAGCTTCTTCCTTTCTTACTGTTTTTGTAATTTAATTTGCAGATACATAATTACCCAAGTGGCACACAGGCACTATGGTACCTGTTTCACTGCTCCCAACGGAGCAAGAGGTGAGAGCCAGCGCTAGTTGATTCTGCTAGAATTACTAAGCAACAGTCTCAAAGCTGGCTTTCCTTCAGCCTAACATTTGCAATGCAGACGGATCGTAGCATCAATCCTCATGGCTCCAAAAGCAGCAACTCAGTGTTGGGATGGCTAGAGAACAGTCTAGCCATCCCTGCTGAATTTTACAGGCTAAGGCAGTCGCAAAGGCCTTTCAGAACTATGAAACATTTTCTCACTTCCTCTACGGGAATGCAAATAGAAAAAAATTCTTTAAAATATTCAGAATAAGCTCACTAGTTAACTGCCTCACATTAGTTTAAAAACACTGATCCACTGCCATCTTACAAAGAAAGAAGAAAGTTAGATCAGCCGCACACTCAAAATGCAGAAAGCCCAACTGCATCCAGTATACAGAAAGACCAAGGTCTGATTAATCAATAAAATGTTGTCTCAATGCCCAAGAAGGGATACAAGACCCAAAAACCCAATACTAGCATTTCAGCAGTTGTCCCCTGAAGACACTTCCCTGCTTCTGTTTCCATGGCAGCAGACAGCAAAGTCCAAAACTGTGCAATTTTCATGTTACTTAAAAAAAAAAATTTAAAAGCCTTCGCAAGGATAAAAATCCAACCCAATAACCAATCAGAGGCATTGAGGACCTACTAAGCTGTCAACATATTAGAGCCACAGTGTGAGACGTCGCCAATACTACGGCAAAAGTGAAGAAACATTTCTTCACCTCCTACACAGCTATGACATGCCCCTAAAAAAGAACTCGGTATGCCACAATCTATTGGACTCAGGACAACGATGGAGTTGTGCCATTAGTCCTCTTGTGGCACATCTGGACAACTCTGGAAAACAAACAGCACACCCCCAAACGGTTACTGTGTGATGATAGCACGCACTTGTCTGGAAATTGGGTGAAACTGTCACCATTACACAAACAAACACACAATCAAAACCTGCCTGCATTTCATAGAATGAACTGGAATGAAGAGCAAATAGTTACAGACTATTTCTATGTCAGGCCTTGTCTCTAGTTGTCTTTGTCATCCTTTATATGATTAATAGCAACAAAAGTACCTAAGGGGAATCAAAACCTTTTTGCTGCTTCAGGTTCCAAACGTGGCTGGTTCCACTACTGTAATTAGGAACTGAAGTTAACACATCATTTGGACAAGTAAAAAGCCTAAATTCAAGGACATTGCTCCTAAACAACCCAAATTACGTCCCAGATGGGCATTAACAGCAGGACAAAAATAATTCCACAAATTAAAATTTTCTGAACAATTAATTTAAATCTAGAAATACTAACAGCTCCGATGCACTTAATTCACCCTTTCACACAACCACTGCCTTAAGGTTTAGCTAAAGTTTGCAGTGAGTGTTTCTGGAATAACTGCATCAGCAATTTACTATCAGTGCATTCCCCACTTGTCTATTTATATTCCACTCTCGCACTACTTTGCACCTAAACTCTCCTTTGCAAAGAGTAGAGCACAGGCTTATCTTCCTCACATTCCTCTTATACTGAAAACAACTGCCATCTGGGAAAACCACAGTGTGAAGCTGGTAACAAGCTGACAAAGCTGCATTTAAGAGCCTATAAGAACCATAATAATATTTTAAGAGTCACTGTGTTCCTCAGCCACTTGGGTTGCTGAAATCATGGGGGTTTTTTAGCTGCTGTTATTGTAGTTCTGCAAGCAGAGAATTTTAGTATGTCTGATCCTCAATTTCACACTGTCTATACGTGACATCTTTGAACAGGACCTGTGCACTGACATACAGTAACCTAGAAAGCTACCCCAGCAATGCAACAGAAATGTTTGCTTATGCCACCAGCTCATTTCAACCCTTGTATGTGCAGCACAAAGCCCTGGTAAACAGGATGAGGACTGATTGATTGAATTGTACTGGACATGGCAAGCAGCTCTCACATGGGTAGTGGCTTGATCTAGCCACTTGTTCATTGTAACGAGATGCAAATTACTATTCATACCTTAGTTAAACTACAGTTTGGTTATTCAGGTTTTATTTACACTGATTTTAGTGGCTTTTACGTCTAGGGAAACCTGATGAGCTTTTGTTTCTCTGTACTTGAGACAAAAACTATCTAAGAGTGCTGCAACCCCAATCTGTAAGCAGACACCTAGAAACTATGGCTAATGTGAAGGGCTTAGTATTTCTTTCTTTTTGTGGTTTGGAGTCAATTATCTCATGTCTACAGTGATACTCACTGTTTCCAAAGCAAGCTGGCTGTGTACTTGTAACCTGTAGTGTTTTCTGAAAGCCATAATTTATACAAATCTGAGCCAAGCACTCATTTTAGAAACACAGAATCATTAAGGTTGGAAGAGACCTCCAGGATCATCAAATCCAACTACTAATCCAACACCACTACGCTCCCTAGTGCCACATCTATGTGGTTTTTTAACATCTTCAAGGACAGCAACTCTACCACCTCCCTGGACACCCTGTTCCAATACCTGACCACTCTTTCACTCAAGCAATTTTTCCTAATGTTCAGTCTCAATTTCCCTTGGCACAACTTGAGGCCATTTCCTCTTGTACTATCACTAGTGACTCAGGAGAAGAGACTGACCCTCACCTCTCTACAACCTTCTTTCAGTTACTTGTAAAGAGCAATAAGGTCTCCCCCTTCAATCTCCTTTGCTCCACCCCACATTCCTCAGCCACTCACCATAAGACCTGTCCTCCAGGCCCTTCACTAGCTTCACTGCTCTTCTTTCGACCTGCTCCAGCACCTCAATGTCATTCTTGTATTGAGATGCCCAAAACTGAACACAATATTCAAGGTGAGGTCTCACTAGTGCCGAGTACAGGGGGACAATCATGTCTGCAGTCCTGATGGTCACCCTATTTCTGATCTTGGCCAACTGGACAATTTTGATTTAACATGCCTGTTTTTTCTCATTTTACATAGAACTTAAAACATACTACATTCTATCCAGAGCACTGCGTTCCAACTGGACAAAGATCGCGACAGTCATGAGCAGTGCCTCAAAAGACCTTGTTTTAGGGTAGTGGCATCACAACCCTGCAGTTGGTTAGCATATAGAACATACTTAGACAACAGAGTCTAATTAATAAACTTTTATCTGAAAAGAGCTAAAATGCTACATTTTGTAGTTGTACACTAAATTGCAAATTTGGGGACATGTGACGTCTAGAACTCAAAATGTTTTATCTGTCTTTCCTTAAATATTGCCACAAGAAAAAAACCTTACTGAAGCTCTGTGGAAGGCTGTCTCTCATTAGCTTTACCAAAAAATCTGTGAACACAGGCACTAGAATGACAGTTATTTCTACTTCATCCGAAAACTAAAATATAGCTGGAAAACACAATGAAGTAGGATTTACAAATCTAGTGCCTGGAAGAGTTCAGTGATAAACTAATCTCTGTACAAATCCATCTTCAGAGGGAAAAAATAAAATGTAGGAAAGGGGCTCACAGAATCCAGATTTATTTTATGTATGCTCGTAAGGAAGTTAAGACTACGGGCTTCATTTTAAAATACTCATTAGAAGGTATAAATAGTATAAACAAAATGTGCCTGACCAGTGCGATGGTAAGACGAGGCTTGCAGTGGACACAAGGGCAGCCTTGCTAAAATTCAGAAAGCTGTAGCAAACTGGCTGCCATGCAAGTTTCTAGTGTGACAGAGATGCCACAGTTGATGGCATCTTATTTGCGTTGGCTTAAATAACTGAGTGTAAAGTGCTGTTTGGCACAAAATAGTACACATTTCATTTTTACACATTACAAAGAAGAAACTGTTCAGATTGCCAAGCAATGTGAAAGAAGATAGAGCAATAAAGTTTAAGAGTTCATGTATTTCATAGTCACACGTATACATATTGCAACGGTACATTTTTAGCTCATCAGAACTTCACATGAAGAGATACAAGCCACGAATTAAGGTAGAGGAATTCAAACCTCAGGTCTACATAAACTACACAGAAGAGAATGAGAGGAGCATCTGTTTAAGCTGGGACATTTGCAGTGCATAAAGCAGAAGGTGTGCGAACAACTAAACCCTCTGTAATGCTGCAAGATTTTGGAAGAGGAACGAACTATAATTTAGGTGACAAAGGAGAATGACTGGAGAAAAACCCTACTTTGGCACATTTATGAACACACCAATTTGTTCGAAGACTGTTCTTCTGAGAAGAAGAAATAACCATGGAACAAAACCAAAATAAAGAAAACCAAATAGCTATTTGCTTTCTCTCTAGCAGACAGGCTGCTGTCTGTGAAATACCCATGAACTCTGTGCACAGTGTTCTAATCACACAACTAAACTCTGTTCTTATTTGCAAAACTCTGTTACAGATTTGGAAAGAAAATGTAAGCATTATACTGAAACAGACTTCTTGCTTGTGAGGTGCTCACTGTTTCATTATACAGCATACCTTTTGAAGAAGATCACTGACAAAACCTAGGCTATATAAATATAGAATTTTTTCACATAAGAACATACACATAAGCCAAAAAGTGAATGCCTATGATCACAGAAATCCGAAGTACCACACTCAGTGTGGTCAATGGCTTGATGTCCAGGTGAAGATCAGTTATGGGGCTTGTTTTGGGTTTTTAACATCTTTGCTGGCAAAACAGACAGTGGCATTGAGTGCATCCTCAGCCAGTTGGCTGACACCACCAAACTATTCGGTATGATGAACACACTGGAGCAAAAGGATGCCATCCACAGAAACCTTGACAGGCTTGAGAACTGGGCCCATGCAAACTGCATGAGGTTCAGTCAGTGCAAGTGCAAGGGCCTACATCTGGATCAGGGCAATCCTCAAGCACAAATACAGGCTGGATGGTAAATGGATTGAGAGCAGCCCTGAAGAAAAGGATTTGGGGGTGTTGGTAGATGAGAAGTTCAACATGAGCCAACAGTGCAGCCCAGAAAGGCCAGCAGTATCCTGCATCATACCAAAAAAATCATGACCAGCAGGTCAAGAGAGGTCATTCTTCCCCTCTGCTCTGCTCTTGTTGGAGTACTGCAGCCAGTTATGAAGTCCTTGATATAAGGATGTGGAGCTGGTTTAGCAAGTCCAGAGGAGGGCCACCAGGAAAATTGGAGGACTAGAGCATCTCTCCTATGAAGACAGGCTCAGTGAGTTGGGGCTGTTCAGTCAGGAGAAGGCTCTTGTAGAACCTTACAGCAGCCTTTCAATACTCGAAGGGGATCTAAAGGAATGCTGGTAAATGACTTTTTATGAAGAAATCTAGTGATTCGGCAAGAGGAAACAATTTCAAACTAAAAAGCTAGACTGAAATTAGAGCTCTGAGAGAAATTTGTCACTATAAGGACAGTGAGGCACTAGAACAGGTTGCCCAGGGATGCTATGGGTGCCCCTTCTCTGAAACTGTTCAAGGCCAGGTTGGATGGGGCTCTGAGTAACCTGTTCTAGTTAGAGGTGTCCCTGCTCATCGGCAGAGGGATTGGAACTAGATGATCTCCTTCTATTACCAGGTGACCCACCTAGTGGGTGAGATAAAAGTGGTAGATGTTGTCTACTTGGACTTCAGTCAGGCATCTGACATCGTTTCCCAGAGCATTCTGCTGGAGAAGCTGGTGGCTCATGGCTTTGACAGGTGGACTCTGCACTGGATGGCTGAGCCCAGAGTTGTGGTGAATGGGGTTAAATCCAGTTAGTGACTGGTCACAAGTGATGTACCTCAGGGCTCAGTTTCGGGATCAGTCTTGTTCAACATCTTTATCAACAACCTGGATGAGGGGTTTGAATGCACCCTCA
>VXBP01007031.1:0-15093 GCA_013400115.1 Rhinopomastus cyanomelas
GTGGTCAGGAGGAGGTTGCTCTCTTCTCTCAGGCAACCAGTACCAGAACAAGAGGACACAGCCTGAAGCTGCGCCAGGGGAAATTTAAGCTTGAGGTGAGGAGAAAGTTCTTCACCGAGAGAGTCATTGGCCACTGGAATGGCCTGCCCAGGGAGGTGGTGGAGTCGCCAACTCTGGAGCTGTTCAAGGCAGGATTGGACGTGGCACTTGGTGCCATGGTCTAGCCTTGAGCTCTGTGGTGACAGGTTGGACTTGATGATCTATGAGGTCTCTTCCAACCTTGGTGATACTGTGATACTGTGAGTAGTGAGGTGGCTCATGACTGGCTGCATGCTAGAAGTCAGAGAGTGGTGATGAGACAGAGTGTAGTTGGAGGCCTGTATCTAGTGGTGTCCCCCAAGGGTCAGTACAGGGACCAGTCCTATTCAATCTATTCATTAATTACTTGGATGAGTGATTAGAGTGCACTGTCAGCAAGTTTGCCGATGAAACAAAGCTGTGAGGTGCGGCCGACACAGCTGCAGGCTGTGCAGTCATTCAGTGGGACCTCGACAGGCTGGGGAGCTGGGCTGGGATAAATGCAATGAACTATAACAAGGGCAAGTGTAGAGTCTTGCATATGGACAAGAACAACCCCAAGTACTAGTATAAGTTGGGAACTGACTTGTTGGAGAGCAGTGTAGGTGAAAGGGACCTGTGGGTCCTGGTGGACAGCAGGATGAGCATGAGCCAGCAGTGGGCCCTTGTGGTAAAGAAGGCCAGCAGCATCCTGAGGTAGATCACAAGCGAGGTGGTTAGCAGATCAAGAGAAGTTCTTCTCCCCCTCTACTCTGTACTAGTGAGACCACATCTGGAATGTTGTGTCCAGTTGTCCCTCAGTTCCAGAAGGACACAGAACTGCAGGAGAGAGTCCAGCGCAGAGCAAGATAGTTGATGAAGGGAGTAAAACACCTCCCTTAGAAGGAAGGCTGAGGTAGCTGGGTCTCTTTAGCCTGGAGAAAAAGAAACGGAGATGTGACCTCATTTATAGTTATAAATTTGTGAACGTTGGGTGTCAGGATGATTGAGTCAGTCATCTAGTCATCTAGTGATAGGACAAGGAGCTATGGGTATAAGCTGAACATAGAAGTTTCCACATAAATATGAGGAGGAACTTCTTAACAGTGAGGGTGACAGATCACTGGAACAGGCTGCCCAGGGAGGTTGTGGAATCTACCTCTCTGGAGAGGTTGAAAACCCACCTGGATATGTTCCTGTGTGACTGCATCTAGGTGATTCTGCTGTGTCAGGGGAATTAGACTAGATTATCTTTCGAGGTCCCTTCCAATCCCCAGTGTTCTTTGCATCTTGTTGTTAAATTTGGTTTTCTGATTTTCTCAGCCTTTATGATTAAGAGAAAATGCATACCTTTAAAGAAGTACCAACCTATACTTTTAAAGTCCAAACAGGAGACTGATAGAGAAAAATGTAAAAAGTAGCCTGTTTTTAATTACATTGTCTTATATTTCATTCTAGTGACTTTTTAGCGTAGTAATGCATAGGTGATTTGTTTAACATATATGTGTTACAGCAGTGCATTCTAAGTATGAAATATTATTAAAAATTAAAAAACCCATCAGTTGCTTACTTTTCACTTGCCTGATTTCTGATTGTGAACCCATTATTTATTCTTCCTATCAATGAACTCTATGATTTAGAATAAAGTCTTTTGCTCTAACAGCATCAGATCTGAGCTAGGTCAAATTGTTAAACTGAGGCTGCTTCTCATGGCAGCCTTCTCTGTTGCTTTGCTCTTCTCATTGACAACGTCTTCTTACTTAGATGAAGTCTGAAATTGTGTTGTTATTAGCTTTGATAGTCACACCTTACACAAATTCAGAGAGGTTTTGGTAGCTGCTAGCAGGTCATCCACAAAGCTCTCCTTCCGTCATGCTAAACCAGTCCTGTAACTGGTTCGTTTACAGGAAGGAAAGAAAAATTGCTCCAGGCTTGAACATCCTTGTGGTTTGCCCCATATATGCTTCTGTTTGTCAATGTTTTCCCTATATTGGAGGGCTTAAAATTTAAGGCAGTAGATGTTGGTTTACAAGTATATAGAGGGGAATAATTACTTCTCTCACTATGGCCCCTATGCATACAGATTATGAGGCAGCTGTCATTATGGGTAGGGACCATGAAAATAAGGACAATCATAACAATGAAACAGAAATATTTACACTGTTAAGAATAATAATAAATGAGGAGAATTTGAATTTTGGTACTTGCCAAGTTCCCAGCTATTAATAAATATATAACCTGACCTAAATTATTGCAAAGTTTTAACATCTGGAAGCCAACTATCTTCCCCTGGTGAATCATTAAAACATATAGACAGCTCTGACACCCTTTTACTTCCCTGCTTTTATTTGATGTTTGCTTAGTCTTAGTGATTGAATTGCTGCAAAATTTCACACTGATCACAATATTCCTAGACAAAGGAGCTCTAAAATATCATGAGAACAAGAACAATAAGTGAGAATCTCACTCTGATACAAGAGTGTATCAAGTAAATACTTTTTGTAAGAAAACGTATTAGGATTTTACTTCATATGGAATTGATTTGACAATGGAATGATCCCAGTGAACAGACCCTTTAGAGTATAATGATTAAAGATAATAATAGAGCAATAATATTGAACAATAACATTAATGTTGAATGTTTATTCATATCAGTAGTAATGCATTTTTTCTTAACTGCGCACATCATAAAGACAGCGTACTAAGAGAAGGTAGACTTTTGCAGAGGTAGGACTAAAATCTGAGAAAATAATGCAGAATTTCTGAAGGAAAAATTAATGCAAAATCATAGCATTTTGACAGGAAAACAAAGTATAAAGTGTAATACTAATTTATAATATATAATAAATATGTATGTTGTATGTGTTACTGTGTTATATATAAATATATAGAATCCTATATATACTGTACAATATACGTTATATCATCTATTATATTGATTATCTATATTATATAATTATAATATTAATTTATATATTTTATAGTTTATATTTATATCGTTTATAATTGTCATGAACAATCATAGCTTAAACATAGGAGGATTCTACTGGTCCAGCTATACAGTTTATTATTTGTTGACAGGTTACTAAGGTGGATACCATGTGCTTGGGATTTTGACTGAACCTCAGTGGCTTCAGCTTAGGCTCTTTTCTGGACCACATCCATTCCATATTAGTCAAATTTTGTGGTAAGGTACCTAAAACATTTGGCAGAGTGATACATCATAGGAAAATATCATTTAATATAAATTCAGCCTCATAAGAGAGTGTTTGTTTTGTAAGACTAAAGGTAAGATCAAAAGTCCAATAGCTAACATGGATAGAGAATGTCAATCTAGCAGCTACTGAAGATGTTCCAAGAAGAAATGAGAGTGGGGCATAAGTGCTATGGTGCCAGATTTTCTTAGATTGTTTTCTTGGAAAGTATAACACATGCTAGGCTGTGAAGAATCATACTAGTTTTCCCAAAAAGTGTTACTAAATTTGTTGCAATAAACAAAACATTACATTGTTAAGTTTTAGCATATTAGCTGGTCTGGAAAGCTCTGCAGAGTGGCCTGGACAGTCTGGATCAGTGGACCGATGTCAGTGGTGTGAAGTTTAACAAAACCAAGTGCTAGGTCCCACACTTTGGTCACAATAACCCCATGCAGTGCAACAGGCTTGGAGAAGAGTGGCTGGAGAACTGCTCTTTGGAATAGGACCTGGGGATCCTGACTCATATCTGGCTGAATATGAGCCAGCAGTGTGCCAAGATGACCAAGAAAGCCCGTAGCATCTTAGCCTGCATCAAAATTAGTGAGGCAAACAGAACTAGAGAAGTGGACAAATATGTTGTTCAGTTTTGAGCATCTTAATAAAAAGGCACTGAGATTATTGAATTGTGTACAAAGAAGAGCAACGAAGCTAGCGAAGGGTCCAGAGTGCAGGTCTTATCAGGAATGGTTCTGAGAGCTTAGATTGTTTAGCTTGGAGAGAATGGGGTTGAAGGGAGACCTTATTGCCCTTTACAACTAAAAAGGAGGTTCTAGAGAAGTGGGAGTCAGTCTCTTCTACCAAGTCATGAGCATTAGGACAAGAGGACCTCAAGTTTTGTGAGGGAAGGTTTAAATTGGACATTAGGAAAGATTTATTGAGTGAAAGAGTGGCAGGTATTGGAACAGGGTGTCCAAGGAGGTGGTGAAGTTACTGTCTGAGGATAATTGTATGAGTTTCTGAGGATAACTGTATGCATTGCAATTGTACCGAGTGTCAGGTCCTGCATTTTGGTCACAACAATCCCATGCAAAGATGGCTTGAGCCAGTGTAGCTGGAAAGCAATCTAGCAGAAAAGGACCTGGGAATTCTAACTGATGGGTGGCTGAATATGAGCCAGCAAGGTGCCCAGGTGGTCAAGAGTACTGTGTCCAGTTTTGGCACGTCAGTCGTCAGTAAAAGGGAGACATCGAGGTGCTAGAGTGAGGGCAGAGAAGGACTCTCTACAACTACCTGAAAGGACATTGTAGAGATGTGCTGGTCTCTTCTCATAGGTAATTAGCAACAAAATCAGAGGGTATGGATTCAAGCTTCGACAAGGTAGGTTTAGGTTAGACATCAGGAAAACATTCTTCACAGACATTGTGGTCAGGCACTGCAACAGGCTGGTGGTTGAGTCACCATCCCTGGATGTGTTTAAAAGTCGCTTAGATATAGTTTAGGAGTTTAGGAGGGATCTGGTTTAGCGGTGAGCTTGTAGAATAGGGTGGATGGTTGGACTCAATGATCCCAACGGTCTCCTCCAACCTGAATGATTCTATGAGATATAATAAATAACATATTTAATATATTTTATATTTTATAAAAAATACTATATTTTCTCATGTACAAAATAATAACATTATATGTTAAAATAATTATTCTATTCTCCAGCACTAATCACAGAATCATAGAATCATAGAATCTCTACTGACTGGAAGGGACATTGAAAGATCATCTAGTCCAATTCCCCTGCAGGGAATCACAGCAGGATCACCTACACCAAGTCACACAGGAACACATCCAGGTGGGCCTTGAACATCACCACTGATGGAGGCTCCACTACCTCCCTGGGCAGCCTGTTCCAGTGCTCCATCACCCTCACCGTGAAGAAGTTCCTTCTCAGGTTGATGTGGAACCTTTTATGTTCCAGCTTACAACCATTGCCCCTAGTCCTATCACTACATGACATGTAGCAACAAGGAAATTTTATAATGAGGTTTTTCTTTAAAGCCTAGTTTTCCAGAGAGCATAAAAAGACTTGAAGTGTAATAGTTTCCAGTTCTACAGGTTAAATTCCACATGTTAAATAGGCAAAACTGATGTAGTATATCTAAATTATTTTGTAAGGGTTATAGTACTGTATTACTAGGTCTCTGAAGTTGCAGGAAGGAAGCAGATCATTAGTAGGTTGGGGTTTTTTTTTTCTAATTTGAGATAACAGACACCCTTAAAGGTCTAACTGAATTAATTTTTAATGAGAATTCTTCTGAACTATTGGATAGGTGGAGAACACAAAAAACCCTAGCAGCAAATAACTGTTTGTCAAAAGTATTGTCAAACAAGGAAAAAATTCTTGGATTCATTAGAGGGATTTGAGTACTCTCCAGAGAGTTATTGCTTATTTCTGCTTCTTTTACTCTCAAAACCGAAATAACCCAGTTTTGATTCATAGTTTATATCCTTTTATTAAAATTATGTATAATGAACAGGTACTTATAATCAGTCAACATCAGACTGATTCTTGGCCAAGAAATAACATAGATTATATAGGTCTTAGCTGCATAACACATAAAGATAGTGAAAAGCCATGTAAAGATAATATGTAACTCAGACTGAATTTATAATAAGCAGATTTGGCCAAACATTTGAGGATCTTCAGTGCTGGTAAAGGCAATAATGATGAGGTGAAATACATGGAGTCCAGAAAGATATTTGATGAAGTGTTGCAAGTCTTACAGAATAAATTCAAAACCAACAAAACAAGCCAATAAAGGATACAGTTTCAGCTGAAAAATGATCATTGGAGAAGGTAAATGCAAGCAGATAACACATTCAATGTGACTTCCCAGTTTGATATTAAAAAAAACCCCCAAAACTATTGTGGGTTTTGAAATAATTTTAGAGAATAACTGCATAAACTGATTGTAAGTGACGCTTTCATTAAAACTGAACAATACATTTTAAATCTCATTTTAAAAAATCTGTTTCTCCTGTATGCAGTAATCAGAAAAATCAGGGCATGTCATTGACTGTTAATAAGTCTACTGAGTGTTCACTATTCCTCTTATTTATCTTTGCAAAATTAATTTACTTTTGTTTTAACCTCAGTCTAATAAACATTATTTTGATCCTCTTTACTGCTTCTTGCATAATTAAGTACTTTAATATTAGCCTGTGGATTCTTTTTCATTATGTAAAAAGTAATGTAAGTTAAAAGATTACATTAAAGAAGTTAAGACACATTTTAATGGAGAAACTATCATAAGATTACTGTTTTTGCTTAACCTAGGCAAAAATCTAAGGTGATAAGTTCATTTTAAATGGAGCTTCCTTGAGTAAAAACTTACAAAAATGTTGTTAGAAGTGGGAGATAGAATCAGAAAAAATTCAGTGGCTGGGGTTTGAGTTTTGGCCGATGGGATGCATGTGCATATACATAAGTACACACATAAATTGTCTGAAAAAGCATTTGTGAGTTTTCCATAAATGAACAATTTTCCATAAAATTGATTTAGTATTTATCCTGGATGAAATGGTCTTTTACAAACAAGAATTGATTCAGGGAATTTGTGCAGTTAGCAACATATCAGAGATGTAACTAGATGATTGCAAGTTTCCCTTCTGGCCTGTTTATCTATGACTCTTGTAACAAACTGCATTGTAACAGAGCTGGAAGCAGTAGTACAGATGGGGCAGCTGAACTCCACAAATTCTCAAAAGCAGACAGTTTCCAGCTGGTCAGATTCATATTAGGAGGATAGTTTTAAAAGCAGAAATTAGCACACTTCTCAGTAATTTTGGTCTTCATCTGCAGTGCTATGTTAAGTGAAAGTTTTTAATGTAGTGAAATTGACAGAAATACACACACATGCACACTCCAAAATCAGAGAATCATAGAATCATTAGGGATTGAAAGGGACCTCGGAAGATCATCTAGTCCAATCCCCCAACACAGCAGGATCACCTACACCAAGTTACACAGGAACACATCCAGGTGGCTCTTAAATGTCTCCAAGTGAAAGAGATCACAACTCCCCTGGACAGTCTGTTCCAGTGCCCTGTCACCCTCAGTGTGAAGAAGTTCCTTCTCATATTTGTATGGGACCTAGTACAGAATCACAGAAGGTTACAGGTTGGAAGGGACCTTGAAAGATCACCTAAGTCCAACCCCCCCCCCGCTGGAGCAGGGTAAGCCTACATACTGTCTCAAGGTGTCCTACATGGGGCTTGAACCCATGACCCCAAGAGTTCAGAGTCCCATGCTCTACCCACTGAGCCAACCGTTCCAGTTTGCCCCGTGTCCTATAACTAGAGGACATTAAGAAAAGCCTGGTTCCATCCTCCTGACACCCACCCCTCACATATTTATAGTCATTAATGAGGTCAGCCCTCCGTCTCCTCTTCTCCAAGCTAAAGGGACCCAGCTCCCTCAGCCTCTCCTCATGAGGGAGGTACTCCACTTCCTTCATCATCCTCGTTGCTCTACATTGGACTCTCTCCAGCAGCTCACACAATATCACTGCAAACACAAACAAAAAACCCCAAACAAAACCATTACAATAAAAGTTATAGATGACAACATAATTTAAAACTCAGTTTAAGAGGTCAGATAGGGAGGAAGAGATGAAAGACAATGTGCAAATTCCTGATCATCTAGTGGTAGCTGAAGATTATATAATCCTGATAGATAACCCTGTTGATTTGACAGAATGAGGTAAACTACTAGTAGGACCTACATTTTATAAGAAGCAGTGTTTCTGTGCTATTTGCCATCTACATTACTACTACTGTGCTCCTGTAATCCTATCACAGTGGCATTCCAGTGACATTTAAAGATCCTTTTAATGTACCAGAGATCACAAACAAGCTATAACAGATGAAAAAAAAACAAAAACAAAAACAAAACCACTCTTGGCTGGAAGTACTCTCAGTACCTGTAATCTGTTTCACAAAATCCCTCTAAGAGGGAGAGCATGTGGAAGATGAAAGACACATTAAATGCCTCAACAACTACAGATGTGTTGAGAACATAACTAACACCTCCACATCAACAGCAATGTGGCTTAGCTATGTCAATTTGCAAGATTTAGTTGATATGTTATGTGTCATGTCAATTAGAGACATTTTTTTGTTTGGGAAGGAGGGAAGAATGAAAAAATATGTATGAAAATAGAAACTGTTCCTTTTGTCTGCCTCAGCAATCATTATACTGAAAGAATGAATGATGCAATACTTAAAGACATCAGTAAGAATTGACACAAATTATAAACGGAATCCAGTTTTTGTTTAAAACTTGAATAATTTTTCAATTTGCAATGGCATAATTGTTTCGAGATCTTTGCAACAGTACAATGCCTAACTTATGTGTCTTGTTCTCATTTGTTACTTTTTCACTTTACAATTTCAGTTTAGTTTTAATAACCTGAATGAAAAAAAAGTAAAGTGAAATTGTAAGTGAAAAGCAACAAAAAACTAGTGGCTATGTGCAAAAAACTAAAGTAATTTTTGAAACATAAATATGTTCCTGTTTTATTATAACAAACAAGATTTTATTTTAATTTAAAGGAAGATTGCTGTCCTACTGCTCAGATAAAATACTAAATACTATTGATTTCCTAACTACATAATGTTTGGTCATTCCAGGAAACTAAATAGAAGAATGTGAGTCAGATGCTGTAAACCGAGGAAATTTTCCCACTTTGATTTACAACAGCATAAGATATAACATAATATATTTGTGCTGGATCTATATTTAACCCACATGATTTGTATGCTTAACATTCATAAATCACACAGTTTTTAGAAATGAGTAAAAGAACAGCTAAGAAGTTAAGAGAGAAAGAATAAAATATCCTAACCTTGCCCTACCAAAGAACTCAATACAAAGACCATGCAAATGCTTTATTGAAGTTAATTGTATCATTAGTTTACTGGACTGCTACTGCTAGTGTAGTTTCTCTTCTAATTACTAGCAATATTTTAGCATTCTGTATAAATTACTAGTATTAAACTTCCTATTGTGTTTGAATAACTGGTAAGAACCCAAACATTGTTATTTAAATAGCTGTTGTATACTTGAGTCATAACTGTGGTGAATTTTGCTCTGTGGGAGTAATGAAAAACAAACAAAACATTACAAAACATTAAGTATTGGAAGGGACCTGGAAAGATCATCGAGCCCAATCCCCCTGACACGGCAGGATCACCTAGACCAAGTCGCACAAGAACACATCCAGGCGGGTCTTAAACATCTCCAGAGAAGGAGACTCCACAACCCTCCTGGGCAGCCTGTTCCAGTGCTCTGTCACCCTCACTGGGAAGAAGTTCCTTCTGATATTTATATGGAACCTCCTATGTTCCAGCTGACACCCACTGCCCCTTGTCCTATCACTAGATGCCACTGAGCAGAAAACAGTTGAGGAATGCCAGCTTAAAGTTGATCATAATACGTAAGGGCACTGCCTTCGTCTGACAGTACTTTGCACGTAATGATAACTGAGGAGCCCATCAGGCAGCACAAGAGACAAGGTGCAAATCTAAGCTTTCCTCTCCCAGCCTCAGCCATCTGTTCACAGCTCTGCCCTACCATGTAGAAGTTGTCCTGATGGTTGCTCTAACTTGTGATGGCTGGCAGTACTCTCAAGTGGTAAGTGTCACAGCAAGCAATTGCCAGAATATGTACAAATATCCTGCCATGCTGCTTTCTTAGGTACTGTTTTTAAACCCTGACTAAAACAGTTAAAAAGTCGGAAAAAATACGTGAATTTACTTTATTTTTTCACTTAAGTGGGTGGTGGATCAGCCCTTAACTGTACAATGGATCAGTAAACTGTAGCATAAATGTAGCAGATAAGATACAAATTTGAAAAAGAAAAAACTCAGATAGTTTCTGAAGGAAAAAGCATAGTTTTGGGTAGTATTTAGAGATCATAGTAACATGAGGAGAATGTGTAATAGGCTTATTCAATTATATACGAAGATAGCAAATGCCTCATTTTATTTAAAAAGCAATAAATTTTAATTACACAATGCTGGTATATCTGTAAGAATTCAGTAATAATAACAAACTACTTCTAGTAGAAGACTATAAATGTAGGTTGTGAATTTTTTTGGTAAAGTTGGTGTTATTAGAGATTTTATATAAGCTTTGTAATAATTCAAAACCAAATCTTAGAAATTACTATTAAATGCCTGTTAAAAAATTTCTAACCATCAAACTTTCTGTTTGTTTCTGTTGTTCTTTAATGAGTAAAACTGACTTACATTTAATTTATCATGTCAGTAAAAATGCATATACATTTCTAAACTGCAATTAACTGAAGGGAAAAAATGCCTTCATAAACTTTTATTCATTCCTTCCACAGTAATTACTAGGAGCGTTGTCATACCTTGTGATATCTGGTAAAACTTCACTGGACTGCAATAATTACAAGACACTTTCTATGTGAAAAATGTACATAACAACTGTCATAGATACAATTTATACTGGCTAATATCAGTACAATACTTCATTCAAACTGCTATGCTTGTTTATCTCATAAAAAGATGCATCAGATTCCAACTGGACTGTCTCTCTGAGGTGTCAGACTTTTTATTACCCACTAATCAGATTTCAGATTTCTGAACTGAGTACCTTAATTTCTCTTTAATATTTTTGTATGTCTAAGAACCCCCACGTTTTGTTTTATAGACAAAGAAGGAGGCCTCTGTGGAAGTTAGATTCTTGAACTTCCTAGAACTGGGCATTTTCCTTTGTTTACTTGGTTATAAAACTTGCGTTGCAATAATGAATAATGCTGTATCTATCACTTAATCTTTCATTTTGACAACCAGGAGCATTTTGGAATTCAGCATCCTTCAACACAGAGACATCCTACCTGCATTTCCCTACTTTCCATGGAGAGCTCAGTGCAGATGTCTCATTTTTCTTTAAAACTACTGCTTCCTCAGGAGTATTTTTAGAAAACCTGGGAATTCAAGACTTCATAAGGATAGAGTTATACTGTAAGTAATATGACTAATAATTATTATTATTAGTGGTTATATTATAGTTTTTACTTGGATTAAATCAGAATTAACATAAAGAGGTAATAATTTAAAACTATTCTCTAGCCTTATTACAGGTATTACTGCTATTGAAACTTCGTAAACCACCCCCCCACCATCCCAACATCAAGAATATGCAAATATCCACACAAAGATAATTTCTAGCCAAGAGATTTTTTTTCCTAAGAGCATGGCAATCATCTCCTGACTACTAAGACTGTTTCTCTTTCCTTTTCATACTGTTTCTATGCGAGGAAATTAACTCTTCAGATTTTAAGGCCAGGCATTATGTGTGTTTGCTAAGAACTTCACTCAAATAACAAGGTGTAACACAGACCTTCTGTCACACAGTATCATAACTCAGTCACATTTTCTTTTATTGTGAAAGTATTTGTTTTATTTGTAATTTAAGTCCTTTTGTAAAATGTTTTTCTAGAAATATAAATTTTAAACTTATGCACTTTAATACATTTTTGTTGCACAGGAAAATTAAGTGTCTTACTAAATTCAGTGGGGTGACTAATGTAAAATGAAAGCTTTATCCTAGTTCATTACTAAAAAGGAGAGTACTTAGAAGGATGAAGAGTAGTTCCAAAAACTTTTTCAAAAAACTTTTGAAATGACACATCAGTTAGAAAGTTTTATACTTGACAGGTGCATCTGAGAGTTCTTTAGAACTATTTTACCTTTGGATTATTCAATTCCTCATATTTTTTTTTTTACAGATGCAGTGTTACTATACTCAAGTATTTTCTCAGTAATGTTACAAGTAAATTGTATATATATATACCTATACATATATATATATATACACACAAATATGTAATAGTGCAAAATATTTCTATAGATGCATTCATGCATTTTTACTTTAAAAAAATGTTACCAGTGTTGATGTGATACTGAAACAAAAAAAAAGACTCATCTACTATATTCTTCTGTGGGCAGTTTTATTATAGAATATTGTGTAATGCTTGATCTGCTTTGTGTTACCTCAAACAGTAGTGCTGTATCTGAAAGACATCCTGTTTTAATAGTAGTTTTGCCATGTTTATTCAAGAATGTCAACAGTGTACTGTTTAATTTCTGTGTAGAAGTGAAAACATAGTAGCAATATAACCTAAGAGTCATGGAATTCAGAAAATATACTGGCTTAGCCCTTCAGTAAAGGGCCTTGAAGCAATGACAATATTTTTGTGTGATAAATAATTTTCTGTTTTCAAACCAGATACTTAAATCATGAAAACATTAAAGGAAGGATTCTCAGAATTACATTTATTCAGAAAGGTGTCAGAAAACCCTAATTTTGTTTTCAGGATCATGATATGCGGACACACATTTCACTTGTCCCTTTCATTCATAAGTATTGAAACTACTGTACATGTCCCACCTCAACAACACATACTGTATAACTGGAATGATACAGGGAAGATGAGCATGGCCCCTATGTAAGGATGATACACAAATTTGTGAAGGTTTTCATAGTTTTTTGTTAGGTCTGATTCCCACTCCTTCACTTTCTCTCAGAAATGTAAGGGAGAAACCCCGTGGGAATACCCTTACACAAGGCCTCCTCAGATAAAACAATACTGCTGAGAAAGGAGCTGCCCATTTTAGGGAGGAGCAGCAGGAATACCAGCCCTGGGACCAAGGGAACCTCGCAGGAAAGCCTGTCTTTGGAGAATAAATGTGTCCCAAGAATAAAAAAGACTTGCAAAATGTGGGATAGGCTGCTCTAGCAGCTGTAGAAATATAGACTTCATTCCCCTGGGCTGACAGACTTGTTTAGCCTGTGTCTTTCTGTCACAATCTGCAGAAGCAAGGCTTGAGGAAAGACCTATAGGTAAAACAGTATAAGAGAAAGCAGCTCAGTGGGACATGAAATATTTTGTGCAACAGATGTCCAACTTGACCTCTTCTCTCCCTGCAAGCCAGTCCTTCTGCAGCTTCTGGGTTCTTTTCAGTCTCCTTCACCCAGGAATAATTAAGTAATTGTTAAATCTTCAGCCAAGCTTTTGTGCATTTGGAAAGCATGTTGAGCAACTGGAAATGGGAAAATGTCTTTCAAACAAGCAGCCTCTGTTACCTTATATTCTTAAAACAATACCTGGGTGTTTTCTGAAAATCAAAACCCCTGTGAGCTCTGTGCATCTCACATTGCTTACCACTTCAGGCTTTATATGCTTGATTGAGACTGTCATCTCAGCCTCCAACACAAGTTCTTGAGGTCCATTATCAACTCTGCAAATTCCATTAAGTAAATCAGTCAAAAGATTTGACCTGTACCCTCTGAGATAAAGTAGAAAGTGAGACATCATCTCAGACTTGTTCTCTGTGGATATTACATATCTTTTCCTCAGCATATGTCCAGGTAGATTCCACCAAACTGGGGTTCAGAAAACCTGTCAACAGCAATACAGCAAAAGATCATCTAGTCCAATCCCCCTGACACAACAGGATCACCTACACCAAGTCACACAGGAACACATCCAGGAGGGTTTTAAACATCTCCAGTGAAGCAGACTCCACAACCTTCCTGGGCAGCCTGTTCCAGTGCTCCATCACACTCACTGTGAACAAGTTCCTTCTCAGATTGATGTGGAACCATCTATGTTCCAGCTTACACCCATTGCCCCTCATCCTGTCAGTAGAGGCCATTGAGAAGAGCCTGGCTCAATCCTCCTGACACCCACTTTTCAAATATTTATAGACATTAATAAGGTCACCCCTCAGTCTCCTCTTCTCCAAGATAAAGAGACCCAGCAACCTCAGACTATCCCCATAAGGGAGGTGCTCCGCTTCCTTCACCATCCTCGTTGCCCTGCGCTGTATGCCCTCCAGCAGCTACACATCCCTGTTGAACTGAGTGGCCCAAAACTGGACAGAATACTCCAGATGNTTACTCAGGTCAAGTTAGACCACATACACCACTCAGTCATCATCTATCCACCTGGTTATGCCCTCATAAAAGGCTATCAGTTGTTCAAGCACGACTTTCTCTTTGTAAAGCCATGCTGACTGTCCCTAATCACCCTCCTGTTCTTGATGTGCCTGGAGACTTCCCTACGATGAGGGTCAACTCTGCATACTGGGCCCTTAGTCCATTTCAGGAGTAAGTCTCCAATAACTAGCACACTTCTATGTAGAAGAGGTCGTCATAGTACTTGAAGTCTTCCTGGATTTATGAGGCTTTACCAGGTCCTTCATGTGAGTTCTCTATCCTCTGTATCTTTATTACTTTGGTTGCCTTCCAGTAGGGATTTATATCTATTACTTAGGGCAACTGGGGAGGTGAGGCAGGCAAGGGTGGTACCCGCCTTCTACCATGGCCCTGCACTTGGCTCCACTTACCCCTTCTACTTGGGCTTCTATCCTCCACTTGAAAACTACAGGATACAGGCCCCCCCGAATCTGGCTCTTATTTAGCGATTAGCTGAACCTGGCTCCACCTGTCAACCTCTGTTTTAGCCTCTCTACGTCTTCTGAGCCTTTCTAGTTCAGCTTGCAGCCTTTCAACCTCATCTTGCAATTGTGCCGCCCAGTCAAGCAGATAATCTGCCTGCTTGCACCATACGCAGCCAGGAAGATGAAAAAAACCTGCTGTATTCTTGGCATCCTGTTACCTGCACAACCTCGTCTTCTTGGTGGACCTCTGTTTGGGTTCCCACCTCCACATGCAGTTGTGACTGAAGCCTAGTCTTTCTCTGCTGCCGTGTTGTTACCATTCCCCCCCCCCCCCCCCCCCCCCCCCCCCCCT
>VXBP01007031.1:15112-32893 GCA_013400115.1 Rhinopomastus cyanomelas
GTGGCTGAAGTGGCTAAAGCAGCTGCACTCTCTCTGCTGCCTGCAGTCTGAGGTTGACTTACGATTTCACCTTCCTCAAAGGCTCTGGCTCCATGCCCCTGCAGTGCTTCCCCGGCTTCCCCTGTGAGAGCACTCAACCCCAGTGGCTGGCTGCCTGCTTTCCGCAAGTTTTCCTGTTCAGGGAACCCCCAGATCACCCAAAAAACCTCGTTAAAATAGTGTTCGGGGATGAGCACTCTCACTGCTGCCTGTGGTCTCATGCCTGATTACTTACTAGTCTTTGACAGATGTCTATGCAATTAACTCAGTACTTACCAATTTTTTTAGGATTTTAATGAGTGAGAAGATTTTCTCATGAAAAGTGAAGCACCAGACAAACTTTGATTTCAAAAGGCAAAAGTAGAAGCAGGTGGAGAAGGAGAAAAGTGAGCAGATGAATTCAAGATGAGGTTGGATGGGGCTTTGAGAAATCTGGTCTCATAAGATATGTTCCCGCCCATGGCAGAAGGGCTGGAACTAGTTGATCTGTAAGGTTCTTTCAACCTAAATCATTCTATGATTCTGTATTTATGGGCTATATGACATGTGACAGTGAGGCATGAGAGAAAATTTTAATGGTCTGTGTTTTCCACTTTTTTAAAAAAGAAAGCTTATATAATTATTGTGTAGTGAAGAAATATTTATTCACTGTAGAAACACCCTAATTCATTAAATAGAGAGGACTGTATGTCTGTATGTCATAGGTTAAATCTGTAGTAGAGCCAGAATTGCTTGTTTATACTGAGGGTAGTATTGGTGAGAAAAGAGCAATGTGGTAATATGTATTTCCATTAGAAGATTTTTTTTCTCTTTTAAAAAAAATCCCTGCCATCAACTTTTTATATTGTATAAGATCCGTTAGGTTTTGACATCATATACTTTTCAGTATAGTCTTGTTCAATGCCTTTATCAATGATCTGGATGAAGGATCAAATACACCCTCAGTAAATTTGCAGATGACACAAAGCTGAGCATGAGTGTTGATCTGCTAGAGGGTAGGGAGGCTCTGCAGCAGGATCTGGACAGGCTGGAGCGATGGGCTGAGCTCAATTGTATGAGGTTGAACAAGGCCAAGTGCCGGGTCATGCACTTTGCTCACAACAACCNGGTTAGGTGCTGGAATGCATTACCCAGGGAGGTGGTGATGTCACCATCCCTGGAGGTGTTTAAGGATCGAGTGGACATGATGTTTGGGGATATGGTCTAGCAGTTAGGTACTAGGAGAAAAGGTTGGACTCGATGACCCTGGAGGTCCTTTCCAGCCATGATGAGTCTATGATTCTGACACATGCAAATGTAAATTAACAACCTATACTTGATAGTTCTCCATAAATCAATGTCTTTCTTTGCTTTGTGTAACAATAAAGAATACTAATGATATGTCAGGTATTAGTGTTTAAGTTAAGAGTGTGTTAGAAATTATGTTAAGCTCCTTTTTTCATTAACATCAAGTATTCTTTTTCTATTGTTATCAAGATTTACATCTCATTCTTTTATGTATGACATAATGATCTTTAGACTTTTCAGTCTGACTTTGTCAAAACAAAAGTAACAGATCAAGAATTTTTATACTACTGCTCTTTGTCAAAACTTTCTGTGAAGTTCTATACACTGCAGTGTATCTGCATATAATGTTATGGAAAGTTGTTGCAAAAATGGCATCATGAAGTCTAATTTTATTTTAAAAGAGAGGAAGTTAATGGTCCTGAATAAAATAATTGATACATTTTTTTCTTTTATAGAATTATAAAAAATCTCAAGCATTTAAATTTTTGTCTGAATTCCCATGATCTGTAGAATTTGTGATGAAAGCCACAAGACTGATTCAATTCTGAGTAGGCTTAAATGATCACAGGATATATCATCTAGACAAAAGTGTGAGATATTGTAATTTTATATCATCTAAGTGCTCACTGAAGGATTATTTCTTATTTAAAAGCAGTAGACTAAACAAAAATTTAGTGAAGGCATGGCAGCAGTATGGTGTATGAACTTGTAGTTGCAAATTTTTAATTTTGTGATATGAAGTTCTTTGAAAATAGTTCTAAAGAGTCCAATATGCAGCTGCTGTTTGCCTCTGTCCACCCAACCTCACAATTTATTGTTCGTATGACAGGAATTCAATTGCTTCCTTCATGGAAAATGCTTGTGTTCTGAGTTATATAGCATATTACTTGCTAATAATTTTCTATTTCTGCATGCAATGCTCGGCTTCAGTCTACTGAATAGTTCTCAATTTCTGTTAGTCATTATATCTATAGTTGGTCACTGACCACTTTCCATGATGACCATCTTCTAGCCCACTTTGCCCATCTATAGTTGTGCTCTGCCCATGTATGAATGCACTGGGACACCTGAGTCATAGCAATGTCTGGAAAATGTTTGAGTAACATCAAGGTAGGTAGTGCCCATAAAGTATTTCTACACCAGAAGAGAACTCCTGATGTACCCTTCCCTACTGTCCATAAAATGAAAATGAATGAGCTGCTCTTGGTGTCAGTTCTTTTTCCAAGAGTATAATTTAGAAGATAAAAAAGTCAATCAATATCTGTCCATGTCCTGTCGTGCAGATTTCTCAGGTGATTTGACCATTTTTGTTAGTGTCACATTTTTTCCAGTGTAGTCAGTGCAAGCAGAATTATTTAAAATATTACAGAACATAAATTGATTACATTTTTCATTTTTTTTTGACATATTCTGGTCAGTTTTCAGATACTCCAATGAACATCTATATACTGAATCTTGCTATCTGAGCCTTCATCTCTGGAACTTTCTTCAAGATTATATTACTTTTTAGTAGTATTAAACATAATTATTCAGTGGTCATTTTTAAAACCTTTGTAATGTGTTTTCTGATATGCTATTTAATAGGTACATTCCGTGAGTTCAAAGCAGAATTTGTGTTTTCAGTCTTCATTCCAACAGCATACAGTACCCAATATTACAAAGACCTCTCTGTGGAAGGTAACACTAAGCAAATAACATGGAGTTTCTGTCTCTTTTGTTCTCCTATTGTGTGGTCGTTTGGGGTTATTTTCACACCTCTCAGCAAGGGGAGACTGACTTTCAACTTTGCCCCAGAGAAATAGATTTTAAGTTACTAAAATTCAAGTTACTGAGACACCTGGTTTTAGACATCAGGATTGTTCTACTTTTGCATAAAATGCTATTGATTTTTAAACATAAGAGATAACTTAATGCAATACTTATCCCGTTTAAAAATCGACTTCACACTACACATTATGTTATTTGGAAAATCAAGTGCTTTTGTATTTGTCATTTTATGATTCTCTCGAGGGTTCAACTGCTATAGAATAATACTTTATTACCAAATTCAGAGCTTAAGGGATTGCAAACATGTGGCATTATTCAATCTAAAGGTTGTACAAAGTGGTTATTAATTCATTAAGCTTAATAGTTTATTAAAAACTAAAAAGAAGATAAAACATTTCACTGAATTTTTTTTCTTAATTTAGTATGTTGAACTTTGAAATTGTTGTTTGACTACTTTTAATTGTTTTCTTTTTCGGTCATCACACAATGATCTATATAGGAACCTTATCTTTGCAGTCATGGTACTCTTCAGAGTCCTCTAGTCCTTTAGTTTAGTCCTTAAAAAATCTTTTAATTCTTTGCTTAGAGATTCACAGAATCATAAAATTATTTAGGCTTTAAAAGACCTCTAAGATCATCAAGTCCAGCCTATGACTCAATATCACCACATTGCCTAGACCGTGCAACTAAGCGCCACATCTAGTCTTTCATTAAGCATCTCCAGGTATGGTGAATCCACCACTTCATTGGGCATGGGCCGTGCATTCCAATGGTTATACCACCTTTTCTATGAGGAAGTGTTTCCTGATATCCAGCCTAAATCTCCTCTGGTATAGCTTCAGATCATGTTTTCTTGTCTTGTTGCCAGTTGCCTGAGAGAAGAGCCTGAACCTACCTGATTACAACTTCCTTTCAGGTAGTTGTAGAGAGCGATAAGGTCCCTCCTAAGTCTTCTTTTCCCCAGGCTAAACAAACCCAGCTTCCATACTTTCATAGTTGTTTGTCCTTGAATATGTGAAAGATATTTTTAATTTTAGTTACTCTGGTTTCTGACATATTACTCATCTTTCTATTTTGACCTGCAAAGATTCAGTTATGGTTTACTAATGAAAATATAAATACATGTAACGTAAAAGGTACATGAGGAATGAGAAAAGGTGCTGAGGGGAATGATTCCACTGAGTTTGCTGTGTGCATAGTCTTATAAACAAAATCAACATTTGCCTTCTGATATTTCTATAGATTGTGTCAGTGAATAAAAAATGCAAAAATGCGAATGTAGAAAATGCTGAATGGGTTATAGTTGTGATAAATGTATTTAGGATTGTTAAACAACTAATGTATAAAAAAATGAGCTTTTTATGCAAAAAAATGTAATGAATTTAGCGCATTTTGCCTTTTCGTCATTTCTTGACTATATCACAAATGGCTTGATTTCTGTGCTGTTGACAAATAATTGTTCACACTGTCAGTGAGTGTGATGAACATGGTCGGGGGAAAGGCCTTCTAAAATAAAATTTTGCCTAAACCAATCAGTCTTTTCCCATGAAATAGTAGTAATGTTCTTCCACCTAATGATTTTTGACCCAATTACCTATGAAATAATTTAAATGTCTTTGATTACTGTTGTCTTTATAGCTCCATCTGAAGTAGTTTTTTCATTTGATGTTGGAAATGGACCTAGTGAAGTTACAGTGCAATCACCTACTTCCTTAAATGACAATCAGTGGCATTATGTGAAGGCTGAACGAAACATCAAAGAAGCATCTTTACAAGTGGATCATCTTCCTCAAAGATCGCATCTTGCTCCACCTGATGGGCATATTCGCTTGCAGCTCAATAGCCAGCTTTTTGTAGGTAGGGATTCATTTAACAGAATCTTTCTTAGATAAAACCTGTAATTATGAAGAGGAAAAAAACTAAGCATATGACAGTTGGGGTTTTTAAAAAAAGGTTTATATTAAAATGAAAGCCTTTGTGAAAAAAACATGCAGTTGAACTTCTGAGATTATAAATTCAGTGCCTTAGCCTATTGCTGCTGATGGGCAGGATTTCAACCCAAGATGGTTTTTATGGGGGTTTTTTTTGAGGTTTTTTGGATTAATAACTAAAGCATCTGTATTGCACCATTTTTTGAGAGGATGTAATTTGTTGAAGGAAGATGTGTTACATCTGTAATTTAAAGGAAATGTGTTTGTCTTTATTCATCCACAATTTCTCAGGTTGACCAGAAGGCAGGTTATTGGACTGGACAAATTTTAAAGGACCTTTCCAAATTAAATCATTCTGTCATTTGTGAGTCTGTGATCTACTCCTCTTCCCTTTAATGGCACATTTAATGAAATAATCAGACTGTATTTGATTAGTGTTTGAAAAATATTCTTTGACTTCACCCAATTAGGAAATTTAGAGATCTTTTATTGGTTCTGCCTAAGTTGAGAAAACATTGAAGAAAGTCTGCCTGAGTATTTCTGCCTTTGTACTTCAGCAAATAAAACATCAATACTTTTAGATAAATGAGTGAAAAAAGAGAAACATGGGTTTCAATATAAATTATTTCATATTTGTTTAGCTACAAGATAGAGATATGCAAAACTTTGTATTGCTCATGATAGTGTAATTGCTATAATATTGAAAATGTACAAGATTTTTATGTATATTCATGGTATTCAGTATAAAAATAGTAAAGTAGTCACAGAATAACAGAATCATTAGAGTTGGAAGACACCTAGAGATCATCTAATTTGACCCCTCCACCAAAGCAGAATTGCCTAGAGGACATTGGACAGAACTGAATCCAGACCAGATTTTAATATCTCCACAATCTTTCTGGGTAACCTTTTCTAGTGCTTTGTCATCCACACAGTAAAGAAGTGGGAAAAGGAGAAATATAACCCCCATTTTTCCAAAGGATAAGTATCAGGACTCATGAAGCTAAAGGCTAGCCAGTTTCATCTCTTGCCTGTCTGGTAAGATCATAAAGTTATGCTGAGGCATGTGGAAAATAAAGACATGATTGGTGACAGTCAACAAGGCTTCACTTCCGGTAAATCATGGCTAACAAATCTGATTGCTTTCTACAACACATTTACAACATTGGTGGATAAGGGTAGAGCAACAGATGTGATCTACCTGGACTCATGAAAGGCATTTGGCACTGATCTACATGACATCCGTGTTTCTAAAACAGACAGACCTATTTTTGCAGATGGACCACTCAGCGGATAAGGAACAAAGGCTGGATGGTTGCAAATAGTTCTGATCAATGGCTTCATGTCCACATAGAGATAAGTTAGAAATTGTGTTCCTCAGGGGTGTGTTTTGGGCCCAGTACTGTTTCACATCTTTGTTGGTGACATGGACATTGAGTGCACCATCAGCAAGTTTGCCTCTGACACCAAGCTCTATGGTGTGGTTGACACACTGGAGGAAAGGGACATCATCCAGAGGAACCCTGACAACCTTGAGAACTGGAACTGTGCAAAGTGCATGAGGTTCAACAAGTTGAAGTGCAGGGTCCTATATCTCAGTTGCAATAATCCCAGGCACAAACATATGCTGGGTTGTGATTGCAATGACAGCAATCCCAAGGACTTGGGGTATTTGTAGACAAGAAGCTTGATATGAGTCATCAGTGTGTGAATACATTACAGAAGGCTAACCATACCCCAGGCTGTATCAAAAGAAATGTTGACAGCAGGTCAAGGGAGGTGATTCTTCCACTCTACTTGCTTTTGTAAGACCTCATCTGGAGTAGCGTGTCCAGTTTTGCAGTACTTAATACAAGAAGTACATGGAACTGTTGGAGCAATTCCAGAAGGCTAGCATACCTCTTCTGTGAAGGCAAGCAGAGTGAGTTGAGGCTGTTCAGCCTACAGAAGAGAAGGCTTCATCCAGAGGTCTTCATAGCAGACTTCCAGTACCCTACAGAAAACCTGAAGATGGAATTTTTACATGGGACCCTAGTGATAGTACAAGGTTAATGGTTTTAAACTGAAAACAATTAGATTTAGATTAGGTTTTAGAAGAAATTCTTTACCAGAACATGTTGCCCCGGCTAGGTTGGACAGGGTCCTGTGCACCCTGGTTTTGTGAGAGCTGACTCTGCTTATAGCATGAAGGCTGAAACTAGATGTTCTCTGAGGTCCCCTCCAACCTAAACCATTCTATGATTCTAATACTAGGTCTAAACAGCTTTCTCACAATTCTGACCCTTAATTGAAAATTAATTATTTTTGAACTCTTCTATCTGACTATTCAATTCCATAGTAATCTGTATTGACAGCTGCACTTTCTGGCATTTTTTCTTAAGCAACTGGCTATTGAAGAGTTTGTTGTTTTGGTTTTTGTTTGTCAAATAGTTTGACAAATTCTAGTAAATTTATATATATCCATCTCCTGAATGGAGCTGACAATTTAATAATTGTTTTGACTTGTCTACAAGGAAGCTGTCTAGCTTGTTTTCTTCAGATAATATTTTGATGAATTATTAGAGGAGCTATTCCATTGTTTTGTATCTGGTGGTGTGAATATTTTTCATCTCCAAAAATTGCTGAAGATCCTCAGTGTGAAATTAAATAACATAATGTAGTACAGCATATCTTTAAATCCTTTGAGTTTGCAGAATGATTTTGTAATAATTTGGAATAGAACTGATAAAAATAGCATTTGTTTAATTTTATTCAGTCAAAACAGTGTTTCTGAAGTGTGACATGATGAATGATAGTGATTCATTTGAATAATTTTTGTCATACATTTCCTGAATATAATTTGCTATGGCTGCGGCAAGTTTTTTTAGATAATTGCTTTCGGCATCTGCAGTACTGTCTTGTGGATCAATATGGTGTCCAATTTATTCAGAGTTTGAGTTAAACCAGTCTTCCAGATAATATAGTTGTTTATAACTCCATACTATTTATAAGATATTTTAATTTCTTGAGTTTCATTTTCTTTTCCAGTGGTAGAAATAATGAGAATTACTACATCCACTAACAGACCAATGTTACAGACTCAGCCTTTTCTGCTCAAACTAGTGAAAGGATCCATTAAAAAAAAGAAGCTTACAGTGTCCTAATTATAGTAGCAGAGTCTTTACTTAAATGTTATCTCATACACCTATACATCCCATAATCACATCTGTCAGTTGCTTATATAACAGGGTTGTGACTTCTTTGGGTTAAAAGACTCCCTCTTTATATCTTAGATATATTTACACTGTTTTTCCAAAAATACAATAACTGAAGCCTCAGGCTGCCATCAATATGCTTCTTTCAGCAGTGACAACATAAAATCTTCATATTTTTAGGTGGCTTTCCAATATAACTGTAAATAACAAGTGCCATGTCCATGTAACACCAAGAATTTTACAACCTTTGAAATAGAAAAAGGATGAAAGTGGATGATTTCATGGAAAGACTTAACCAAAAGTTAACTGGAAATACATAAAAATTGTAATTGGTAATCATATATTGTGGAGTGTTTCCTGGTTGTACTATGAAAATGAGAACAAATCAGAGGAAATAATAGAGCAAGGGCTATCAGAAATAACATATAGGAGACTATCAGAGTAAGTGATCCAACAAAGGGACTGAGGAATGGTATGCAGATTGCACATCCTGATAAGGAATAAGAATTAATCATAATCTTAGCTGTTAGGAAGTGTGCTAAAACTAAACAGCACTAAAAACAGATGACACAACTATTGTTCTTAGCCTTAGGATAACCCTGCATCTTTGTCATATTTACTTAGTAGTATATATGGTAGTAGTCCCCTCCCCGCTTCTCGTTAAAGAACAAAGATTAAAAAAAAAAGATAAAATTAAAAAAAAAAAAAAGAAAGGAAAATCACCTGATTTCTAGGGGCTACTTCTCTCTAAATTAATAGAAAAATGCATCATTGCTTGTTATCTTGTGTTCTGTGATTCTGTGATTTTACACTCAAAATCCTCATTTCCCATTAAAAATTTCAAGCATTTGCTGTCAATACTTGACAAAATGAAATCAGAAATGCTTTTAAGGCTATTAATTAATGTTTTCACATACACTGCCTTGTATCTTTTCAAAACCTGTAAAGCATAAGGAGTATTTTTATCCATTCTTTTAAAATTTTTAAAGCTCTTATGAATCTGTTTCAGGTGGGACAGCATCAAGACAGAAAGGATTTCTGGGATGCATTCGTTCATTACACTTGAATGGAATGGCCCTTGACTTAGAGGCGAGAGCAAAAATAACACCGGGAGTTGAACCAGGCTGCCCTGGACATTGCAGCAGCTATGGTAACCTGTGTCACAATGGTGGAAAATGTAAAGAGAAATACAGCGGATTCTCCTGTGACTGCACTTTCTCTGCCTATACTGGGCCATTCTGTAAGAAAGGCAAGCATATCTTTTAGCTTATTAATTACTGAAAACAGAGCCATACAGTCAAGAACAAGATATTTACAGTCCTTCAAAAATACATTTAAATATTTGCAAAACATTTTTGTTTTACTTAGAGTATATTTCAGCTGAATTTTTCTTGAAGTTTAAGATTTGCTAAACGCTGTCTCACAGAGATATGTTCAACATACACTATTTAAAGCAGAAACCACATTAGTTGAGAGGATTAGCATCCTTCATACTGTGCAACACATTTGATTCTTTTGTACTAAAATTAGGAACTATATCTTTTCAATAAACTGTCAATAAACTGGTATTCTATCTTTCAAGTCCTAAAACTGAGACTAAATTTGGAAAGCAGGAAAGACTAAATCATCTTTTTACTTAAGAAGATAAGTAAAATAATCATAAACAGGATGGAGCCCATATTTTCAGCCATTTCAAAGGAGTTTTTTGTTAATATTGTCATATTTGTAGATTATTACAACCCATCATATTTAAATTTTAAGAATGGAAGTTTATCTAGAACTTACTGTATTTGCAAATATTTGCTAAAAATGAGTTTTCTCTGTGTATTAAATGCATCATGCAAAGAAATCAATAGTTTAAATGCCACAACTTTAAATGCCACACAATCTTCTTCTAAGCTACTGAGTACAATATGAGTCCAGCCACCACTGTCACCACAAGAATAAAAGACTTTCTCACACCTGACCAGTCTCTTTTTTCACTTATGTTTTTCAAGAGTATCCAAGTTTAATCGGTATGTCAGGATTCAAACTGCTGCACCAATTTCACAATAGGAGCAGTATACATGCATTGTAGAGTATATTTTCTTAGAGGACATGGATAAACAGGAAAAAAGCAGAAAGCATGTTTTAAGCAAAACAAAAATACAAATTTCTTCATACAACAGATATTTAAGACAAGTAACCGAGCTTTTGCTCTAGCCCATGTTGTGCCATATATTATTCCTATATATATTTCTTTTTCAGCTTTATAACAGAATTTAAGAACATATTTTTGTTTTCTTCAGTGGCAGAAAGTAGAGAAAAGGGGCTCTCATCTTGTTTGCTTTATATTTTAAAATTCACTCACTTTATGTTTCAGAGATCTCTGCCTATCTGGGGACTGGCTGTTCTGTGACGTACAATTTTCAAGAATACTACTCCTTAGCTAAAAATTCCAGTTACCATGCTTCTTCTTTCTATGCTGACATGACACTCCACAGGGAAGCTATTACATTTGCCTTCCGAACAACACGGACACCAAGCTTACTGCTTTATGTCAGCTCCTTCTACAAGGAATACCTCTCAGTCATTCTCACCAGAAATGGTAGGTGTTCAGCTAGGCCATCTGTAAACCCTGATAAATGTTGTAGCTGCCAAATCAGAAACATTCTGTTTCCCAGATAGAATCAGGAGCTAAGCATTGTTCTGTAATTGCTTTAAATGGTATAATTTCAGATGCACCACGCATTATTTCACACATGAAAAATATTCCTCCTACTGTAAATTCAGCTTTTGTTACTAGCCGAGATTTTTATTCATGTTGGTAAAAATACGTATTGCTGGAAATCCTTCAGAAATGTGGTAAAATATTTCAATCAATTTTTTTTGTTTCAAGTTTTGATATGAAGCTCAAAATGTATCTGATCTATCTGCTAAACTTATGGTATATTAATTGCCCTCCTCATGATAAATAACTAATTAAAATATTTCAAGTGCGTTATCCACTTTCCAAAGTATTCAGGCATCTTTCCACTCAACTAGTTTCATAAAGTACTTACATGATGATGAAAATACAAATACATACCTGTGAAAATTGATAGTGCTGTAAGGCTGAACATGAAATATCAGTTCAATCTTTTTCATCCTTTCTTCTATGTTTACTTCCAATTTTTTTTTAGTTAGTCAAATTTAAAAATCCACAGACTGAGTTGACTTTCTGGGTTTATCAAAAACTCTTTGCAATCACAATGTTCTGTGCTTAAGGAAGATTCCATACTTTCTCAGACATGGGCCTGTTTGTAGAATAAATGTAATCTCCTACCCATCATGTGAAGTAGAAGACATTCTACTCGTGATTGCCCTGGGTCTGGCTTTGACCTTGCTCCCAAGGGATAAGTAGAAAGTTATTGTCCATTCGAAAGCGAATATCTGATAAGGAAACCGCATTGACCCCGTGTTCTGCTGAGAAAGAATTATGTGTACTAACTGGCTGGGAATCAACTTATTGAAAAGTAAGCAATGAGTAAAACACCAACATTTCTTCACAAATCTTAACTCATTATTCATATTTGTGGCAGTTTATAGCTGTCTACCACTACATTTTACTTCTAAAATTACTCTCACTTTTCATTTTGCCTTTTGGCATTTCTAACATGTCAATTTCTCATAGTTAATTCCTTAAATACATCAAATATTTGTTTTCTCTTACACAAGTGTTTCACAAATATGTTTATGAAGCAGGTAGCATTGTATGTGATCTACATTGCCTGCTGTGCGTATAGTATACTATACCTTTTGTAACTTCCCTGCAGGAAGTTTACAGATCCAATACAAGCTAAATAGCCATCAGGATCCTGATGTCTTCAACATCAATATCAAAAGCATGGCTGATGGACAGCTGCAGTATGTGAAGATTAACAGAGAGGAGGAAATGCTCTTTGTAAAGGTAATTAAGTTACACAATTAGATTATTTTTTTTAAAAGTACCTGAATCAAAGCAAAATCAAGAAAATAGTTACAAGGCAATTAGCACCAAATAATTTGTGTTTTAATATCTAAAGTAAATAAAACAGCAGACTCAGGATGCACAATGAAAGTCTGTATTAGGCAATCACATTGTGGCACTGGTTTTGGATAAGTCTGGTCAGTCATGGGAAGTCTGGGAGCCGAGACTAAAGACAGGGAGATCTTTCTCAACCTTTATGGTTAACAGCCAAAAGACATATTTGGCTTAAGGAAAACAAAATCATGTTTAATTTAAACTGAGAAAATAACAAAAACCCCATCACCAAATACAAAAAGAGATACATGTTATTCTTAGGTTCACCTTCCTCAGATCGTTTCTGCTACTTCTTTTCCATCAGGAAAAAAGCCTCTCGCAGCCATTACATGTGGCAACATGCTGTCCTGATCAGGAAACAATCCTTTATGAGCTTCTCTAATAAGCTTGGAGGGGGGGTTTCCTGTGGCTACTCTTCTCCCATTGATTAACCACTTCAGCTCAAGATATTTCCTAAGAAACTGAGACCCTTTTAACAGTCTGGCCCCTGCTTTGGTATTTTGTCCTCTATGGGCTACAGATGGCAATATCTTCCATCATAAGTTCCCCCACGGTTTTGCAGAGACCGTTTTCATTCATGAATCTATGAGTGTCCACAGGCTCTCTTTCTTTCCTCTTGAAAGGAGTAAAACAGCACAAAAAGTAAAATGGCTGCTTTGGTATTTTATCCTCACAGACCTAGGCAACCCTGTGTTTGCATATCCCTTCAAGTCAGCTTCTCAATAAAGAGACCAAAGTACGGTAAACTGAAACTTGTCAAATTAGTTTTCCCCAATCCCCAACAGGTTTATTCACAGAGGCACTGATTGGTTCAATCTGAGCTATAAAAGGATCTAACCTAGAACTTTTGCAAAGCTTCTCAAAGGGGCTGTATCAGCACCTCCTTCCCATACTGATGAAACCCTGCCGGGCTCAAATCCCAACATTTTGTTGTTCTTCTTATCTATTTTGAAATAGAATCATAGAATCATTACTGTCAATACTGTCTCATTATTTTGTATGAATACTGTTTTATGGTTAATTTTTAGAATTTGTGAAATACGTACGATTACTGTAATATTTTCTGGTCTCACATTTTGGTTTTTTTTTTTCAAATTATGTATCAAACTACAATGCAACTCTATTACCATCTAGATAATAATGTGAGTCAATTTGTCCAATATTCTTCTGTTCCTTTTACTTCAGAGGAATATTACTATTAAGAAAAATATTTATAACATTTTTATGGAAATTTAGTAATGACATATTTGGTTTGGTAATTCTGGATACTAGTATGCAAAGAAATCTTACTTTTTAAAGTCAAAAGGAAGAAAACCTGGATGTTACAAGTTAGTAATTCAAGGCTAGAGCTGAGTTTGCTTAATTATGTGGTGGTAAAAATCTTGAAAGAAAGTAGTTTTAGAGGTACTCTGGAGAGGCAGAGCATTTAAAGTAAAATACTTGTTCTTTATGAGCTAAACGTTAAGTGTGTTTTTTAAGGGAAAGATATTTTCCCTATGGTTTTGAAGGTTTGTAATTTTTACTAATCTAGAGATGAAAAAGAAGGAATCATATGAATCAATAATGTAAATAAGGGCTTATTAAGTGGGATGCTGAAGAAGTATCACAGCTATAATCAGTGATCTGAGGAAGATGATCATTTATTTCCTGATTAGTTTTAATGCTGTATCTAATAAATGCTTCTCTCAGCTCTTTTTATTTTTAACTTTGATTTTATCTGTTTTTTCTATTATTCTACTTTGTTTTCTCTGAAACATTATGCAGGTTAACCAGAATGAAAGACTAAAGTTTATTCTGTCATCAGGCAAAGAATTCAATGCAATCAAGTCCCTCACACTAGGCAAGATTTTAGGTAAGCGAAACACCACAGGTTTTTCTAAACTACATTCAGAATGTTATAATGGCCAAAAAAAAAAACTATTAATAACCCTAATGTCACTGAAGGATATTTGTTATATTGAATTTAATTAGACAGTGAGTCACAATCAAAATAAGAACATTAGTCTTCTTGAAATACAAATATAGTCATGAGTATGTACTTCCTGAAAAAAGATCAAGTATGTTCCATTCCAAATAATTTCACCCTTCTCTCTCTTATTTTTCAGTCAAGCATTTTAAAACACCCGGGTGGTTTTCTTTAGTCTCTGGGAAAAAATAAATCACTGTGAAATCATAATGAAAGGCCATAGAATATTATTAAACATGCTTTGTATTTGAAAAAATTCTGTGTTTGTATTTTGATATAAACTGTTACAAATAAAATAATGTAAGCAAAACTATATTGAGTCAGTTTTTAAAAATAACATTACAAAACAATTTCTCTAGCAATGATATATCAAAATCTGTCTGTTTCTTTATAGTAGTAGTTAAAATAGAATTGATCTATCTACCATTACAATTTTGTTAATTTTGTTAAAATAAAATAACCTGAACAGAAATTCTTGAGACATTATTAGTTTCATATTTGTCACATTGGCAAAAATCAGTGATAGAGGAAGATACTGTGTTGATAAAAAGTTAAAAGACATTTCCGTTTTTTAAAAAAGCTTTGTTGCTGTATTCCCACATCAAGAAAAGGTTTATGTATTAGATTTTTGTAATTTTTTTTTAACAATATAAAACAAGAGCTGGTATAGCTTGTGATATATAGCTACAGTGAACTTTTCTACGTTTTGTAGTTAGACTGATTAATATCACTCTTCTAGAAGAAGTCATGGGCTAAGTCTAGTATAATGCTTTTCCAAGTGTTTAAGTGTTTATAATTTCATATGGCACACACGTTATAGCCATTACTGAAGCAAGCATTTTTCTTTCTAATAGAAGCACTTTTTAACAGAAATCATGAAATTAATATCCGAAAAATTAACTGCTTCCATCACTATCTTTTTGATGCTTGAACATTTTAGCCAGTAAACTGAAAAGGAATGATGGTTTCCCATTCTTTAAGAATTTCTTCGAGAAAGCTAAAGTGTTAACAAAAGGTTTTATTAGAAATAAATTCATAAAACTGTGATACATGACAAGAAATTAAGTTTTCATCTCAATTTAGTATAGATGACATATTATTTTGTCTTGCTTCCCCAAGCTTATAGTAATTATTTAGATGTTTTTTATGATACCTGTTCTAAACCGTAAGACCAAAGACCAAGATGTGAAGCCTCCTTCATGTTCAGTTGTATGAGGTTTAATTTAGTGGCATTTTATTACCCTGAGGTGCCTCTCCGGGATCCATATACATAGCACTTTTTCTACAGTACTTCTCAGAATAACGTAACATTTCTGTCAATGTAACAGACCCAAAAATACTGTCCTGGCTATGGCAGTAGAAAACTTTGTTATGCTTTTCAAAGATTCTCCTAATGACTGGCAAAATTGTCTGGATGCATTCCTATATGACCTGCCCTAGATTCTATGGTCCTACTTGAGCAGGAGGTTTGAACTTGATGACCTCAAGGCCCCTTAATGACTCGATGATTTGAACCTTGAAGTCCCTTCTAGCCCCTAATGATCTGTGTAATCTGAAATGCTCTACCAAGCCACTGTAAGAGGTAGTAAATCCCTGCCAGTATCTGTCTGAGCTCTGTTTATATTTGAATAATGTAAATCCAAACCAAAATATTTATTAATTTTCTCCTCTATTCCAAGTTAAATTAAGTTTTTCTGTCACAAATATGTGTGCATACATACACATACTCAGAAAAATAAAGAGAGTTACAAATGTACCCTTTTTACAAGTAATCTCACCTAGAATAAAAGGTTTAATAAAATCTTCAGTTGTTTTTCACAACAAGCAAATATAATTAAGATTATAACTGACCTACGACAATGTATAAAATTAGACATTCAAAGATATTCACTGAAAGAGATTTGGATGTGTTATTTCAAGAATAATTTGCTGGGCTGATGTACAAGGTCATAGAATCACAGAATGGTTTCAGTTGGAAGGGACCTTAAAAAACTACCTAGTTCCTTGCAGTGAGCAGACATCCTACTGGTCAGGTTGCTCAAAGATTCACTCAACCCAAAGTTGAACACCTCCTTTTGGATGGTGCTCCTAAAAGTTCTCTAGGCAACCTGTTCCAGTATCTCAGCACCTTCATCATAAACTCCTCATATTTGCCTTATGTCTCATCTAAATCTTCCCTTTTTCAGTTTAATAAACACTATCCTTTGTCCTATCATACATATCTCTTTTATCCCTTTTAGCTTGAAACCATTATTCTATAGACCTATGACTACAGTCCCTTGTAAAATGTCTCTCTCCAGCTTTCCCAACGGCCTCCTTCAGGTACTGGAAGGCTGACAAAATGTTTTCCCAGAGCCTTCTCTTCTCCAGGCAGGACATCACCAATTCTCTCAGCCTGTCTTCACTGGAACAATACTCCATCCCTCTGATCATTTTTGTGGCTTTCCTCTGAACATGCTCCAAAAACTCTATTCCTCTTGCTTTGTGGGCTCATGATCTGGATGCAGTACTCCAGGAGAGGTCAAACAAAAGCAAAGGGAGATATAAGGCTGTCTTCCCTCATACTGCCAGGCTGTGCTTCTTTTGATACAGCTCAGGATGTGATTGGCTTTTTAGGCTGCAAACAAACATTGCTGGATCATGTCCTGCTTTTCATCCCTAAAGTCCTTTTTCTCAGGGCTGTTCTCAATCTATTTGTCCCCCAGTATGTATTGATAATCAAGATTGTCCTGAAGCAGATGAAATTCTTTGTACATTGTCGTTTTGAATTCCATTAACTTAATGTCGGCTCACTTTTCAAGCTTGTAAAGGTTCCTCTGGAGGATATCACTTTCCTCTAGTGAATCAGTTTTACTATTTATCTTAGTGTCATGCACAAAATTGATGAGGATTCACTTTATCATACTGTCACTTTATCATACTGTTTATTAATTGAACAGTCCCCATGCTGACCCCTGAGGACCTCTAAAACAAGTACAAAAGTGCATTATTTCTTAAATGTAGATTTTCTTTATAGACCATATTTAAGAAAAGAAATGGTGTGCCTGTATGCACAATTTATGAAAAAAAGGACTGATTTTTAAAGCTTAACATTAAAGGAAAAATAACTGAAATATTTATTACTAGAGGAAAATAGTTTAAAGTATTTAAATCTCCACAAATTGAAAATAAAATATTATTAGGAATTATTAATGTTTTTAACTGTAGTAACTGCAGGCATGGTCGCTTAAGGACATACTACAATGTTCAATAAAGAATTAAGGTTTTACTGTCTTTGTTTTGAAATTTGAGATCAAATCTTGCATCAATTTACTTTAAATCGAATCATAGAATCATAGAATCATAGAATCATTAGGTATTGAAAGGGACCTCGAAAGATCATTTAGTCGAATCCCCCTGCAACAACAGGATCACCTACAAAGGTTGAGGGAGCTGGGTCTCTTTAGCTTGGAGAAGAGGAGACTGAGGGGTGACCTCATTAATGTCTACAAATATTTGAGGGGTGGGTGTCAGGACGATGGCACTGGGCTGTTCTCGGTGTCATGTAGTGATAGG
>VXBP01007032.1:0-21130 GCA_013400115.1 Rhinopomastus cyanomelas
CTGAAGGCGGCTACCCGCTAGCGGAAGGCAACACTTAAGAATGAAAGGAGGCAATATAGTGATAAGGTTGTACCAGGAGAGACTGAACATTTATTTAGTTTGCTCTATTGTCTATGATACTGCCTGGGGGGTGGAAATGCAAATGCCTGAGGGATAGTAAAACATTGCTGAGACAAGAATATAGTAATACTATACTTTCCCATTTCCCAGCCTCAAATAATGTAAAACTTGGAAAGTTACTGGGGTAGAAGGCATTTCTGTGCTGGCTTTTGAAAGTTTTTTTTAACCACTGAGAGGTAGTATTTTCCATGAAGATACATAAGCTGTCCTTGCACATGTACTAACCTGTAGTTGGTACAAACGTGTACTAACTCACTCCTTGGTTGGCCAGGAATCCTACAGGTCTGTAACAAGCTGTACAGGATGTGATGAACTAAATATTTACGGCTATTTCAAAATTGTCACCAAGAAATCTTATAAGCCGTCCCATATAATCTTGTATCAAAAGAGGTGGCAATAATTGTACACCTTTTCCCTTGTCACATCCTGATCGATAGGAGGAGGGCATGACTCGGGTTCATGCCATGGCTTGGGCCAAATTAAGGAGTTTGACAGCAGAGGCCTGCACAACAACCAAAAGTTACCAGATGCTGAACTTGGCGAGTACAGAAATCACTGAAGTCAACCATCACCTTCTGGGCTCAGGCATGCAGCCAGTTTCCTACGGTTTTTAGTAACTGTCTTTTGACAATTAATTCTCATTACAGTAACATGATTAGAATACAATACCTGGTACTTAAAGACAGAAGACGATGGAGGAAACATGTTACAGAAAAATTATCCTGCAATTAGTTTGGAAACCGGGCAGAGGGTAAAGTTGCAGCATTTTGCTTTGAGTAGCACAGTACATATTTCAGTAGTGAAATTCATTATCCACAAGAATTCTGTTGAATGGAAATGGATTTGCTTTATACAGCACAAGCTACAGAAAATACACAATTTTATTCTAGGAAAGTGTAATTGTGTTTCTCTACTGTAGATCCAATACAATGGAGTTTTCCTAAGACTGCGTTTCATGTGGGTGTTCTGTTCAGTCTGAAGAGGAGGATGCTGAAGGGAGACCTTATTGTGGTCTACAACTATCTGAAAGGAGGCTGTAGAAAAGTGGGTGTTGGTCTCTTATCACAAGTAATGGTGATAGGATGAGAGGGAATGGTCTCAGGTCACACGACGTCAAGGTTAGGTTGGACATTAGGAAATGCCTTTTTATTGAAAAGGGAGTCGGCCTTGAAACAGGCTCCATGTGGAGGTTGTTAAATGATTATTCCAGGATGTGTTTAAAAGTTGTGTGGATATGAAGCTTTGGGGTATGGTTTTCAGTGGACTGGATACAGTTCTGGTAATGGTTAGACTCAATGATCACGAAGGTCTTTTCCAAAGGTCCTATGTTTTCATAGGTATCCCACTTCTGATAGTATTGATAGTAATAGAAAGATGGCCCAGATTTGGAAAAGGACCCACATCTGATGCTATCAAAGGCAATTAGCTACACAGCAGCACATACTTCATCAAAGGATATGCAAAGCAGAGGCAGTATATCACAGAAAGACCAAGGTCATAGCTTATGAACCTTCCCCCTTGCTTAGAGCAAGGAAAGCTTTTATGCCAAGTGAAATGCTACATTAGTGGTTGTGCTACCTGGTACCCATCCTTTCATATCTGCAACCACTTCTTCAAAAAAAGGAAACACACAGCCACCACCTTTTCACCACTCCCTAGAAATGTGTCTGAACAGACTTTATGCTGGACATGGGAAGTGCTGATTGCCAACTACCTTCATATAAACCTTCTTTAAATAAGCAGCACATTTGGACTTGTCATTAATCACAGAATCACAGAACTGCACAATATTAGGGATTGGAAGGGACCTCCATAGATCATCTAGTCCAATCCCCCTGCCACAGCAGGATCACCTAGACCAAGTTGCACAGGAACACACCCAGGTGGGTTTTAAACATCTCCAGAGAAGGAGACTCCACAACTCCCCTGGGCAGCCTGTTTTAGTGCTCTGTCACCCTCACGCAGGAAACTCCTATGTTCCAGCTTACACCCATTGGCCCTCGCCCTATGACCAGCTCCATCCTCCTGACACCCACCCTTCACATATTTATAGACATTAATGAGGTCATCTCTCAGTCTCCTCTTCAAGCTAAAGAGACCCAGCTCCCTCAGCCTTTCCTCATAAGGAAGGTGTTCTATTTCCTTCATCATCCTCATTGCTCTATGCTGGACTCCCTCCAGCAGCTCCATGTCCTTTTTGAACTGATTATAAAATTATTAAAAAGCTTAGGAAATTGTAAGGATCTTTGGAAACTGTAAAGTTTGAAGAAATCTTGATGCCAGCGGATTCTGCGATATACAGAAGACAGAGGAGGTAGGGCAATGAATTTCAATCCTGAATTAGTTGCACTGATAGAATGAATTAAGTATTTTTTATACTCTCCTGTGCACCAGAGACAATTTTATATGACAATGGGTATAATATAAAGATGTTTTCTGTCATATATTGAAGCTGCTGGAAGGAATTTTTAGTAAAAGTTTGAGGAAACCATATAGCAAAATCTAGCTATTAGAAAATCACAGAATCATAATAGAAAAATGTAGCTATTGAGAAGGCATGGAATCATTCAAGTTGGAAAAGATCCTTGAGATTGTCAAGTCCAACCAATAACTCTACTGTGCCAAGTTCAGACCTTGTCTATTGCAAGTAATTTCTGTATGTTTGGGTGTGTGTTTTTAAGCAGGAGAGTAGATTTACGGCACGGACTACAGAATATTCCCTAATAAAAGTGTTGTGGAGACTGTGCAGTGCAGCAGAATCAATCTGATGTTGGTATTTAATGGAACAACAACCTGAAGATACTGTAGAAAAGAGCCATCAAAATGATTGACAGGCTTGAGAAAGTGTACTAATGGACTGCTTTAATAATCAAAACAAGAACTAATGGCTGTAAGCAGAAGATGTATAAACTCAAATAAGACATTGATTTTTATGCTAAGTATGATAAACCTTTGAAACAAACTGCCAACTGGAACTACGAATTTCTTCATTCCTGCAGATTTCAAATTAACACGAAGTTTTATTGCAGCTAATTAGCTCCATTTAGGCTTAGGAATAGTCCACAAATAGCTTCTCCTCTTTTTAAAAGAGGAATTGATGTTCCTTTTGGCTTGGGTTTTGGGAGTTGGTTTGTTTTTGTTTGCTTTCACTGACAGTTAACCCTGTGAATTTTGATCTCATCTAGCTACAACTACAGTTTCACCTACTGTCCTCCTTTTTGATTCTGGTTGGTATCAGCTCCTAGTTTAAACAGAAGATGTAACCAGTGGGTATCAAAAAGCAGTTACCATTGGTTCGGAGTTTGGATGTTGAAGGGCCAAATAAACACAGATCTTTTTCTCATTCTGTTGACAACAGTTAGTTCTTGGTTATTGGCAAGCTGAAGGGAAAATGGGCCAAAATTTAATTGGTGAAATACTCAGAATCGTAGTAAAGGATCTGATGATGCCTTAAAGACTATGAATGTGTTAATTCCACTACTCAGAGATGGCAATGGGATGATAAAGTCTGTTTAGTAATCTGCACCTTGACTGTCTTAATGCTATTATTGGTCAATTGCTTAAGTAGCAAAGGCTAATAAACCATTTTACTACTTTTATGGTATCTCGATTTGGATCTTTGAAGTACACCTGTAAATGGCACTATAAATTTTATGTGTTAAGTCATTGTTCAGTGTTAAATCTAACATTCTGTGCAGTGCTAAATTCAGCACTCTAACTTTGAACTGTTTGGATCATAGACCGTTTATACTGCCAGGCTCCTGGAAACTGTTTGAGTGTCTTGAAGACTGTAGCCTTGACAACAAAGGTCTCTTTTTTTCCTTCAGTTGTTCTGTGGGGTGGTTTTTTTTGTATGTCTACAAATCAAGCAGCATTTTTCAAGTTGAAAAGTCTAGTGGAAGTAAAAATACAAAGTTTAGGGGGAAGGGGGAAAAAAAAACCCCATCTTTGCTTTACTCAGCATTTAGTGACTAAGATAACTTGGCCACAAATATTAAGGTCAAGTTTCTTTGCTTCCTTAGAGTGCTCTTTTACCACCCAGTTAATATTTGTATGTCTAGTAGTGCCTAACAGCAAAATCAAAGCTCGTTCCGCGTACAACAGAAGTTAGTCCCTGGCTCCAGACTTATATAGTGTAAGTGTCAGCTTGTAATAGTCTTGCACATTTCACAAAGATATATACTTGCAAACAGTCATTTTGGATTAAGCATTGTGCTCCTAAGATAGAAGAAAGGATGCAAAATATGGCCTTAAGGATAAGATTCATCTCCCTTAAATTAGCTATTCAACGTACAGTTAAACCTTTCCTACTTGACCCTTTTAATACTGATTTCACTCCCTGATCCAGGCAGACACTTCTCGTATATATCCAATACAGTCAGGAGCTGGACTTCTGCTGTGATTCTTGGAGCTCCCAGCCTTTTCCTGCATTTGTTTCTTCATTAATGTCTGGTGGCTGCTGTACCATGTTTGTCAAGTGCAGCTGTAAACCTACCAATGAGAAGTCCACCACTAAACCATGTCTTTACGTGCCACGTTTACATGTCTTGAAAAACTCTCCTGGGATGGTGACTGAGTGGTGTATTAGGATCACTTGGATGCTACAGATTATTTTGCTTTTGCTCATCTCATTGTTCTAAACTTGAGGTCTGAGGCAGTAGGGCAGCTATTGTAGATCCTTAGAGCATTTGATGCTGGAATGCTATCAGTAAGAAATCTCGGGAGCAATAGGAAAAGTTCTTTATCAGGAAAAGTCATATGGGGAAGGAAGAAAGGGAATGTACTAGAGAAGACTCCTCCACAAGGACTCCCACTTCTCTGTCCTTTATGAAAAAACCTCTTGGGAAAGAAGGTGAATTTCAGGAAAACTGTCAGAAGTCTCCAGTAGCTTTTCCTAGCAAAAGATGTGTCGTCGTCCCCTTCAACTTGAAGATGGGAAGAAATGAGATTTGCATTGCTCATTTCTCTATAAATTAATAGTTATACTAAGTTATATATAACTTACTATAACTATGCCTCTAATAACTTAAATGATGCTTACAGATATTTGATCTGATGGTCTAAGCATGGGTCTAGTAATTGCTTCTGCTCCCACCTCAGTGTGAGCCTGCTGTGTAGTCTTGAACAAGTATCTTTGCTTTCCCTCTCTGCTGGTTTCTCTGGGCACGAAAAGAAGACCATAATACCTACCTTATTCTGAATTTCAGTGCGTAAATGTCACTAGATTTTGTCCACTGTACTGAAGGAGTAAAATTACCCACAGAGCAAGCCAATCAGCATTGCCTATTAACACCTCTCTCTTTCTGAAGTGCCCGTGAGTTACATCAGCTACCGTGTGTTGGGGTTCATTATGGTAGAGCGAGCCCATGTCTCTCCCTACAAAGACAAGTCATACAGTGCTTAGGCTCTTTTCTCTCTCAGACCTTGGCTAACAATCAGGGCTGTTACAAATCTCTGTGTAATCTCTTTACACCAGAATGGGAATTGAGTTTTTCCTCTTGTGTGCTTATAGTAACAAATTGCTGGTTGCCCAAATTACTCCTTGTTGTGTCCACAAAATGCAGGCCACTAACTGACAAAGTTACCAATTACTATAATGCAGGTAATTGTTTTCCTTGAGGTTTTTAATTCTTCTTCTATAGGAGTCTTAATTCCTTTGGAAGCTGTTAGCATCCATCCAGACAGCAAAACATATAGATCTGCTGCTGCTTATTCCTTGCTTTCAGTGATGTTGTTAATAGGTGTGTCTTATTCATCTTGGGCTCTTATGTGCCTCTGAAGGTTTACATAGAGTTTTCCACCTTGGAGTAAATGTCCTTATGGAATAAAAGTCTATGTTCTGGAGGGTGTTCACTGAACAGAGTGCATATACAGAAGAGCTTAAAAAAAAAAAAAGGGGGGGGGGGAAAAGAGGGCAAATAAGATGAAAGAGAGGTGTATAAATGATGATGAAAAGTAAGATGAAAGCTAGAGGTGTATAAATCTTGTCTTCAAACATCAGGTATTGTGTCTGAATGTAACTTCATGCTATCGTTTATCCTATCCTGTTTCACTGATAACTTTTATCAGTTTATAAGTACTTGGGGGTTTTTTGTTGAGGGGGTAGTATGAATATTGTAGAAATCTCTCTCCTGAAAATATGCACTTAAGGAAAATTAGCTGGAGACACTACTCCTGCATTACCTGCAGCATAAAATATCAGAAGGTACATGTGCCTTCCCAGGGATTGTGGCACTTCTGTTCTAACCATTCACTTGGTGAGACAGCTCTACTTACCAGCAAAGGAGAAGCAAAAGGACTTTGTCATTTGTCCCTGCTTTGGGTTCCATGTACCTTAAGGTACCTCCAAAGAATACAAGGTACTGGACTTCATTTGCTTTTTGAGGAATGCAGAGACAAGTTAGTCTTTCTAACAAAAACCTGATAAAATCTTGTCTCTTCTTTTTCCCTAGAATTTTAATCAAATAAAGCGATCTCTGCTTGTGATTACGTTTACCGGGGGAAGCCTGCTGCCATGCACTTGTGCAGCATGGACATGCAGATAAACTGTTGGGATGAGAGACACATGAAAGATTAGAGTGCAGTGAAACAGCCAGGACGACCCATTCCCTGTTCACTTCCAAGTTTACTTACTTCTATGTGATCTTTCCTTTCTGTTGCACAGAAAACCATGAAAATGAAGAAGAGCTGCTGGTGTGGTACCAGTAGCAGTTACATTCTCTCAAGCTTAAATCCTACTTTACAAAAAACAGGTTCACAAGCATTTAGGCAGAATATCCATGTCTTAACCATAGCAAGTTAAAAAAAGCCAAACCCAAAACCCAATCTCTTCCAATTTTCAGTTTCTTATGAGAAACAAACTCTACTAGCTTTTTAAGGTTCCACTGTGTCCTTTCTCCTTTTCTCACTTTTGTTCTCATATTCTTCCCGCCTGTCCTAAGTCCACGACTATATAAATCCATTATTGTCAGTTGTGTTTCCCTGCAGGCTTACAAATCTTGGCTGCATTACACTTAAGTCAGACCGGGTAGCTGAATCTTTATACAAATGTTAAGGGTTAAATTCATGCTGTTGACTTTGATTTCTGTCACCTGCCATTCTGTACTTATCTCCACAGTGGCTTATGCAGTTCCATACAAGGTTTAACGGTTGCTAGCAAAGTTGGTTCAGAAAAAAACCAAAGGTCATTCAAATAAAGCCACAAAAACACCAAATGCAGGTACAAAAGCTGAGCCATTTGAAAGGTCAGACTAAATTAGACATGTGATGGGGTAATTTCCTCCCACCCACCCCCTCGCCCCCATTGCTTAAAGTTTAAGAAATTCGGTGAAAGTTCAGGTGAAAGCTCAGAGGTGAAGAAGCTGTGTTTTCCTTAGAAACAGATCCTGAAGAAAAAGTTTATGAAGATAGATGTCTCTTCTGTAAGTTGCCCTTCAAAGGTACCTGTCCACTTAATAAGTAAATGTCGTTGTCCAGCGATCACAAAAGCGGTGTCGGCTCTCAGGTCTCATGAAGCAAACGCTCTCAGACAGAATTGTAAAGTGATAAAGAGGTAAGGAAGAGCTGTCTTGGTCTTTGGTGCCCTTGAAGTTTTGTGTGATGCCTCTGAGTGTTGACAGATTGAAAGCTGCATTACGTGCTGTATGTTTGCAACTCGTAAGTTGTTTTTATTTAAATGCCTTGGTATATTTTTATTCAAGAAAATCTAATCTCAGAATCACAGAACATTAGGGGTTGGAAAGGACCTCGAAAGATCATCTAGTCCAATCTCCCTGCCAGAACTAACGTACCTGTGTTATTTGAAGCAGATGTCAGTGAATGCTTTAGGAAGTTCACGTTGCCAAAGAACTTTCCTGTGTGCCTGTGGTAAATTATCTGGTTTATGCCAATTCTCATTTTTATGACAGAGAGAGATATTCACACAGACGTTTCCAGATCAGTTCTTTTGAGTGTAATACTTGCCAGTTTCAGGACAGAGCTTTGAGGGTGGTATGTTATAGACCACTTGCAGTGAAAGGAGTTTGTATGTTTGTATGAATCCATAAGTAAGGTACTATCTTAAATATGCTGATCCAAAAGAGAGCTAGCTTACTGAAAGATAGTAGGAAACAGCCCTGGCTATCAAAGATGTTGTCTGAGAATCTGGTAAAGTCAGGGAAAATGTTAGGAAAATTGTTTTCTGTAAGAAATGTCTTACCTGGTTAGCTGATGTCCTCCACTGTTTTCTTCAGGGTCTCTGTACAACAATTGTAAGGGTCAAGGAGAAACTCTGAGTCACAGTAGAATAGTCACAGGCTTTATTTCAATTAGCATCACCAGTAAGGACCATGGTCTGCTGCAGTTGATGCTCTTGCATTTACAGTGATGTTATTCACACAGGAAACAGTCTGATGTTTGTGATGACTTGTGTGTGTGCCTGTTATGGGAGGCATTGTTCCGTTTTTTTACTTCGCTAACTTTCATCCAATTTCCATCTGGAGTGCATAGACCATAAATAAACCTCTCAGGTAATCTTCAGTCTGCACTGAGCAGGCATTGAGCTACAAGTAGTAGTCACTAGGAATTTACTGACCCTTAAATGGTATTGAACTTCACTCTTCCAGAGGCTGTTTTTCTTGCAAGGCCACTGTGTCAATAGCAGATTTGGAAAAGACCTGAGACTGCTGCTCTACTAATTTGAAGGCCAGGGAGACTGGCCATGTGATCTTTGCTGGAGATCTCACAGTCCCAGTCTGGGTGTAAGGTATTATTTTGCAGGGCACAACAAAGCCTCATTTATGTGGTTTCAGACACTATCGAAAACAGATAAATAGAAAAGATTGTTTCACAGGTGGAATGTCAAAGCCACTGCATTTTGAGGGTTTTGTTTACTGGTCATATTTTAGCCAGAGTGTGTCTGAAGGCTTTTTATTCTTTGCTGGTTTTATTGTATCACGTGAAGCAAGAGCGTTAAGAGCTGAACTCCACACCTTTTTATGTGTCCTGTTAACCTTGGACATCTGTTTACTCACTTGGGTAACACTGGCACTTGAAATGTTTTTAGTAGTCTTTGGCTATTTTTGCTTTTTAAAACAATTACCTTGAAATATACAAGTAAAGAGAACTGTTTCATCCACAGTTCTCTTAAGGGTTCAGTTTGCTTTATCAACTTGGACATTTAATGTTTGCCAAATTGGCTCCCTGGTTTTCTGGACAGAACAAATTCCTGCCAGTCACAAAGTCTGATGTGGCCTCAAACTTAAGTTTTAATGGAATTAGTAAATCTCACTGAAGTTATCTCTTCCACACTACTGGGAGTGCTCCTTTTGAAACAGCTGAGATTAGAGGGAGACCTTTCTGCTCCTACACACAATATATATAGCACACTTTGAGTGTTGAAAAAACCTACAATAACAGATATCAAAACCTTCTTCAGGAGACAGTGCACTTTCCTCATGCCAGTATGGTAGGTGCTTTCGTTACTTTTTTCCTCATCAAGTTGGATGAAACATTGATGTGTTTATAGGATGAGGGGCAATGGGTGCAAGCTGGAACATAGGAGGTTCCACATCAATATGAGAAGGAACTTCTTCACAGTGAGGGTGACAGAGCACTGGAATGGACTGCCCAGGGAGGTTGTGGAGTCTCCTTCTCTGGAGATGTTTCAGACCCACCTGGATGTGTTCCCATGTGGCTTGGTGTAGGTGATCCTGCTGTGGCAGGGGGATTGGACTAGATGGTCTTTCGAGGTCCCTTCCAATCCCTTATGTTCTGTGATTTTATGATTCTATGATCAGAGATGAAGGTAATTTACATATAATAATAATAATGTGCTTGATTGTTCTTGCATTGACATCTTTGCTTTGCTCCTGATTTTTTTAGCTGCACGTTATGCTAGTTCAGACTGTGCTTTGTGCAATCATGGAAAACATTCTTATACGCTTTTCAGCCTTCTCCAGGAAGCATGAACAATACCCAGTGTGTTATTGCAGACCATGAAGGAGGTGTGTAGGTGTAGGAGACCATGCACTTCAATCAGCACACACTTGACGCAGTAACTCCAATGGAGTCTTTGTAGATGTAATTGCTTTATAATTCCAGAAATAGATGGGCTTGTTCTGGTAACACTACCCTAACACTTTGCTACAGCAGCATTCCAGTTGTATTTAAGTGATTTTTTTTTTTTTCTCAGTCTTATTTGGCATGATATGAGTATGTTTAGGGAATAATGGACTGCGTGCTTTTGTGCAAATCTAAGGTCATGTTCCTTGCTTGATCAAACCAAAGAAAGAGTAGTTCTGCTTAATACGTTTATTAAAAATAAAAACTAAGGCAAATACACTTCTAAACATGCTTTCTCTTGACTGTGCTATGGGATCAAAGTCCTTAAATAGTGTGGAACTATTGTGATACTGACTTCTGATACTGATACTACTAGTGAGAGGTAGCATTGAGTATTTACTGTTTCTAAAAACAGAAGGAATCAAGACTTTGTCATCAAAACCCTGGAGCTGTGGGAGATTTCAGATACCTTCTTTAGAGTCTAACTGCTTACAACTTCCTGTGTGATTTCAGTTGAATGTTCTGTTCTTTATCACTAAATGGGAACAAGCTCTTTGCTAGGTAAGCAGTTAAGCTTTCCTGGTGACTAAAGCCATTTCTTGTACATGGCAGGATGTAAAGTTCAGAATGTACAATTATCTAAATGATAAACAACTTGAGTTTATGTTAAGTATAGTGACTCATGTCAAACAAATTTGTTTTGCGTTCAGTATTCTGTTGATCATGCAGGTAACAGAAGGTAATAGATGCAGTTTGATTTAGCATTTTTCTATCTTTTTAAAAGATTTGTTGCTCACTTAAGTGTATACAATGCTACAGAATGGTTAGAGCATGTTACTCTTGGATCCCAGTGCTCATGCCATAAGGCAATGCCACTCTGTTGTGGTCTTACATTGCTATGAGATTACAATGCTCTCATTGTCCAATGCAAACCCAACTCAATTTTCAGCATCTACCGATCCTCTTTTCAAGTAAAATCAAGAATGAGCATATGCACCAGCTAGCTATTAGATTCTTTTGGCATGATCTGCTAGGTTTTCAACAAACCCACTCTGTTTACTGGTTTTCACACATTTACTCCCACATGTTCACATACTGTCTTCCTTACTATATGCTTAGTCTTGCTAAAGCATAATAAGCTGTGTCCTGTTTTCGTGTTTCGATCATAGATCAGCACATCTTCCTTTTGCCAGTCCTCTGCTACTTCTCCCTCAACCTAATTTTCCTCAAGACTTGTTTTAATGCCAGTGGGACATCTTTGGCTTACATGTGCAAGGAGCAATAGATCCTCACTTGAAAGAGAGGTACTTACCTCGTAGGCTTGAGCTGTGCAAACTCCTGAACCACCACTGTGCAGGAGATAGTGACCAGAGTTGTTGGCCTGACGGATCCACTGGAAGACTGAGCAGGATGGGGGAATATACTGGAGCTGAAGATTGTGATAATGCAGTAGCAAAGGTGTGCATTTTGAGTTGAAAGCTGCCATTAGGCTCTAATTCTTCAATTATGAGCCAATCCCTTATTTTGTCCTGTTACAGCTGCTTAACACTAAATTATATTTTACTCAAATCACGTCTAATTTACAGATAAATATCAGTTTCATTCTGAAAACTCTAAAGCTGCTCTTTTCCTTGGCATTGTCCAGGATTTGTGAATTTCTTTCAAACTTAAAAAACCCCTGTCTCTGATTTACAGTCTCGCCCTTGCTTGGGTCTTAAAACCACTGGGCATAATAATCCCAGCTCGGCATTTTAAGTCACTAGCGAACGTGTAAATTCTCATGCAACTGCGGTAGTCTTCGAGGTAACTAAAGACTTGGATCAGACCTTCAGCTGAATGAGCAGCACTGAACTGAAGTTTTAGGTGGAACAGGAGAAATTGCAAAGGGGAATAAAAAGTGCTGGGTTTGGATGTTTGAATTGGTTCCAAATATTTTCTTCCTGTTTGTATGTTATTACCATTTGTTTTTCTCTCAGTTTAAGGAGGAGAATATTTTGCCTGGGAGACTGCTGCTAACATGAGAAAATTGCAGCTGTGGGTAGAATATCTTTAATGGTTAAGGAGATACTATCTGTGCTCCTATTCTGAGGCAGAGTGTGAAGGAGCAGACACTTTTTTCTTCTCCCTGGCACCTCTGTGGCACTTCTTACTTTCCATCTTCCTTACTGGGAATAAGCAGGTTCAGCAGACAGTGAAAAGGAGAAGAAAATCTGACTTCAGTCCCTGTGCACAACAGGAGGTAGACAGGTCTTACTGTGGATGATAAGTTATTTTCTCTGTCCCTCCTGGGCACATGTGGAAGCACTGAGGCTATAACATTATTTTTTTGCTCACAGGGTAGTTTGTAGTAGGAAGGTAGTCCCAGCCCCTTACGTGAAGATAGGTCAGCCTCTCAAAGTACAGGAATAGTTCTATTTAAATGGCACAACCTATAGTTAATATCAGATCATAAATAGCTGGAAGGTTCTGACTAATTGGTTGGAATTATTATTTTTGCAGGGGGGTGTGTGTGTATTTAGAAGTAACGAGCTGTTGTATGCCACAGCCTTTCCTTAGCCTGCTTAGGTGTAGAAAGTGTTTGTTTCACCAAATAGAAGAAAAATTCATAGCAACAACTCCAGTGGTTACAAAAACAGGTGTTACTTTCTGAACCCTTAAAGACACTTTCTCTCATCAAAATACATTTTGAGAACTAAATATAGAGAGATGCTTTAGAGAAAAGGAGCTGCATAGGTAAGAAATGATGAACATGTATGAAATAAACAAGAAATAAACTACTAACTATGTGGAAAGGTAACAGGGACCGAGATGTTGCTAGATGAGGACAGCATGCAGCACTGTTCTAGCCAAAGTGCAAAAGAATAAGTTTATCACTTTCAGAGCAATGTGTAATAAATCCATCTATTCATATAAATGTTCTTTTTAAGTACCAGGAAAAGAAAATTAAGATAGAAGTCCTAACGTGAAAAAATTTCAAGATTGATCTCTGGTGGCACATACAATTCTTTTTACTGTAAGATTCTCCTGATTTATTATACCTGTCGAGCTAATACCCCTGTTTATTGTTTAGTCCCTCTCTTTCTTTGTACTGATTACTGAAACAAGAGCCTACTTGTGATAATGGGTTTGTATGTGGATCGGTAGTGTCACAATGAAAGGATGACACTGAAGTTAAAAGAACCTACTATAGAGAGACTCTGGGGAAGTGAAGCTAATTAGTCAAGTTAAAAAAAGGATAATTTATTGCAGCCTTTGTCTTAGAAATACATTTCAAAGTTTAATTTCCATTTCAAAGTTGCAGACTAACTTGCAGAATTATCATGATGCATGTAGATGGAGAATAACGATCCAGTTCTTTCTGACAGGTAGCTGAACAATATTCTTAATGGCATGTGAGTCCTTGGCATCATCATTTTAAAAACTTTAAAGACCGCATTTCAGGGTGATCCCTTTTAGCTACTTGTAATGCATTTTCCTTTTGCCTCTTTTCTTTCTTCACGAAACATGAAATAACATAAAAATAAATATCCACCTTTGAAATTTCCGCTTTGGTGAGATCCCACCTGGAGGACTGCGTCCAGTTCTGGAGCCCTTATTACAAGAAGGACGTGGACGTGTTGGAGTGAGTGCAGAGGAGGGTCATGAGGATGATCAGAGGGCTGGAGCAGCTCTCCTGTGAGGCCAGACTGACAGAGTTGGGGCTGTTCCATCTGGAGAAGAGGAGGCTCCCAAATTACCTCATTGCGGCCTTCCAGTATCTGAAGGGGGCTACAAAAAGGCTGGGGAGGGGCTTTTTAGGATGTCAGGTAGCGACAGGACTAGGGGCAATGGAGCAAAGCTGTAGATGGGTAGATTGAGAGTGGAAGTGAGGAGGAAGTTCTTCAGCGTGAGGGTGGTGAGAGCCTGGAATGGGTTGCCCAGGGAGGTGATGGAGGCCCCATCCTTGGAGGTGTTTAAGGCCAGGCTGTACAGGGATCTGGCCAGCCTGATGTAGGGTGGGGTGTCCCTGCCCACGGTAGGGGAGTTGGAACTGGATGATCCTGTGGTCACTTCTAACCCTGACTGACCGTATGACTTGGTCTGGGTGATCCTGCTGTGTCAGGGGGATTGGACTAGACAATCTTTCGAGGTCCCTTCCAATCCCTAATGATTCTATGACTCTAATCCTGAAGATGATCTAGATGGGAACGAAGATTCTGATTTGGCAGGCAGAAATATTTCCTAGGTGAGGCCGCAGCAGTTAACAATGTAGGCTTTTGACACACAGACTTTTCTTGAAGATATGAATGATCATTCCGATTGATGTTTGGAACTTTTCAGTACCTTGGTGCTGTGTGACACTGAAATAAAGACAGAGCTACTGTTTATTCAAGCAGGAGGATAGTACACTAGCAATCATCTCCACTTCTTCTTTTTCTTCAATAATACAGAGTAAAAGACATTATAGAGGAAAAAATCAATCTATGAAACATTTAAATTGATAGCACCTGCCAGGAGCTTGGCTTGGTACAAGAAAAACAAATGCAATAGACAAAATTTCCTGTGTGACAGGGAGGTTGCTATCCCCTCCCTGTAGGGGAGCACTTTCTCAATTCACTTTACACAGGCAGGTTTGCTGCAAAAAAGACCACAGTAACTTGTGCTTTCTTCATTTTAAACTTTCAGCATTTACACTGATGGGAGACACGGTGGTTCTTGGCTTTTTGAAGTAATTTTGCTTTGGCCATTACTCACAAGCTCATGTGAAGAGCGGGTCAGTTTCGTCCTTAAGCAAGAACTTTTCTTACATAATTATTTTCCTATACAAAGTAGGGGGAGGGAAATCTCTATTTTGAGAGATTCTGATAGTTTAGGTGAGGTTTATTTTCCCCTCGTTGCAGTGGAATCCTAATTATTCAGTTATGTCAGCCACTCTTACGTCAGCAGACAGTCTTTTTCCTCAAAAGACTGTTCTGTCATGTAACTCTGTGAAGTAATCTTTTCTCCGTTATGACCAACAAAACCCCGTGGGCACTGTGACTTCACTGTTGTTTAAATCCCTTGAGAGGAAAAACTCCACAGATGTCCTGCAGAAAGCGGCTTTTATCTTTGCCCGGTGCCTGCACAGAATGCCAGAGACACAAGTGCTCACGGTGTGGTTTGCTCTCTTCTCCTTCTCGTGTCTGTGTGTGGGGTAAGGATTTCTCCTTCTGTTGTTCCCAAACTAGTGGAAAGCAGTGTGTATCACAGTGTGTTGTTGAGTATCTACCTGCTCACGTCTGTTAAACTGTGTTAATTGCCTGTCTCTGAAGCAGAGCGTTTGAACTGAAGCTTCCCATAACCACAGAGATTCTCATTTACTTGCCTGTGGAAGGCTTAGATCTGCTCAAGGATAAGCGGTGCTCTATCTGCCTGGATCAACAGTGCAATTCCCCCTATTGATTGGACAGCAGACTGGAGACTTGGGAGATAAGGTGTTGATAAATGCTGTTTTCAAATAAAATGATAAGCTTACTTCTTAAAAATATTAAAGTTCTTTCTACAGTTACCATATTTGACCACAATAACCTCATTTACCTTATTAACCTGAAACACCAGTGGTAATTTTCTCTCCATCATTCACAAAAAGAATGAGCCACAGGGAGACTTGCTAAGAAAATTTATCAAACTGCAGAGAAACATCTATTTTTTTGAAGTGATGGGTCATTCAGCCTCATCAGCTGAGGATGAAACCGGTGAATAGCTTGGCCATCATCACACCTGGAGCAGACAGGAGGAGGAGGGCTGTTTGAGATGCTGCTAGGTGTTACACACAAGACCCCATTTTTCTGCACCGTGAAGATCAATCCAGGCATTCCTCTGTGTCAAGAAGCAGAAAATGAAGCAGATCTTGATTTTTGTCTCTCTAAACGACAGAAGAAATAGAAGGAGATGGAGATGAAAATACATTGGACTGCAAACTAAAAATGGAACCCCCATGCCACACGGGGATGGCTACAAGTAGAGGCCACCTTTCCTCTGTGTAGATATCACCTTAATTTCACATTGGCCTGTATTCTTTCTCATATGTAAAGCAGGACAGAAGGGCTGGTTTTTAATTTCAGTGGGAGTAAAGACAAATTTGTATTTCTATGAAATATAAACGCTGTGACCTCCTGTTCCAGTTCAGCAGTGCGTTGCATCTGTGACTACTGATGGAATGAAAGATGCCTTTCTTAAGAAAAAGCAGGTCTGTGAGACTGCCTTCTGCTGTTAGCTTGCTTAAAGCTTAACTAACACTGAAATATCTAGAAACACTAAGCCCTTAGCCTAGTTTGAAGAGTCAAGCTGGAGCAGATGATTTTCAGGCATCCTTTCCAACCTGAACTGCTCCTGTTAGTTGCTGCATGCGACAAAACAAGCAACGGTGTCAGTAGCCTTTGTATTGAAGCACACCAGTATATTATAACAAACTGGGGGTGGGGGTTGCTTTTCTGCTTTCTTTTGTAGGTTGAACTCTAGTAACTCTTTACTGGATTTTCAGCTTAGTTCATCAGCTAAATTATTCAGATTATTACCTATTTAGGCCTCTAGCAGATCCCAGAAATTACCAGATGCTTCATAAATCATTTCTACAGAGTAGCTGAAAATTATCTGTTCCAGAAGCATAAAGCATTCTCCTGCAGCTGTTGTAATTGCACAAGTCTGGTGCTGTATCTGAGGGCAGAAACAGTTTCTCTCTGGTGATTGTAGAACTGGCACATTAGCTGCATTGCTGGCTCTTCTGTTGGAAAAGTCATTATACAAGTGTTACTCATCCTTTCTTTCTCCTGTACTCAAAACTTCAGACTTCTAAATACTTTGTACTTTTTTTGACACCTGTTGAGTGCTTCCCTGTGCAAGATGTGGGCCACTGTTCAGACTCAGGGCTTTCATGAAGCACGCCTGGTGGTAGGAAGGACTGATGCAGAGTTTTGTGACTAGAACATTAAGCTAATTTCTTAATTCAAACCGGTCATCACTATGTAAAGCTCCTATAGAATTTCTACATATGTCTGTAAAGTAAAATATTCAAGTTTGTCAGGAGTCACAAAGTGATGAATATCAAGCAGGATCCCCCTCCTTGGATGGCTATGCAATCACTGACTGCGTGCTGAGGATTTTTCATTTAATGCATCCTTTTATCCCATGATGCTCTTGAATGCTGCCGTGAAAATTACCAGAATCCTCTGGCAGGTGCCTCCTTGGGGTTTTTATATTGCATAATATGAAATGGATGGACCACCTCAGAGATGCACTCTTCAGCAGAAGGGCAATTGTTGATTGCTCTTATGGCAGGAATCCTATTTGTATACATTTATTGAGCCATGGGTTTTTAGCTCCATTCTCCTGACACCCACCCCTCACATATTTGTAAACATTAATGAGGTCACCCCTCAGTCTACTCTTCTCCAAGCTAATGAGACCCATCTCCCTCAGCCTTTTCTCATCTGGGAGATGTTCTACTGCCTTCATCTTCTTTGTGGTTCTGTGCTGGACTCGCTCCAGCAGTTCTGTGTCCTCCTTGAACTGAGGGGCCCAGAACTGGACACAATACTCTAGATGTGGTGTCACTAGGGCAGAGTAGAGGGGGAGGAGAACCTCTCTCAATCTGCTAAACACCCCTCTTTTGATCCACCTCAGGATATTGTTGGCCTTCTTGGCCACAAGCACGTATTGTTGGCTCGTGGCCATCCTACTGTGGCCATCCTACTGCCCACTAGGACTTCTAGCCCCCTTTTTCTTACACTGTTCCCTAACAGGTCAGTCCCCAACATACACTGGTACCTAGAGTTTTTCTTGCCCAGATGCCAGACTCTACACTTGCCCTTGTTATACTTCATTACATTTCTTTCAGCCCAGCTCTCCAGCCTGTCCAGGTCTCGCTGCATGGCAGCACAGTCTGCAGGGGTGTCGACCACTCCTCCCAGCTTTGTGTCATTAGTAACTTGCTGACAGTGCACTCTAATGCCTCATCTGAGGCATTAATGAATAGACTGAATAGGACCGGTCCCAGTACCGACCCCTGGGGCACTCCACTAGATACAGGCCTCCAACTAGACTCTGTCCCATTGACCACTGCTCTCAAACTGGCTACAGGGGAGAAGTCAACAATCCGCCTCTCTACCTGAAAATCTAGACCACACTGCCTCAGTCTGGCTGTGAGGATGCTGTGAGAGACTGTGTCAAATGCTTCAGCTTCAGAGTAAAGCAGTGGGTTGATATTCTCTTGTTTGACCAACTTTATTTTGTTGTTTCGTGTTTACACCAAAGATTAGATTTCAGTAGAAAGGGGTCTTTACAGGTTTTTGTTTTTAATGTCCTATTGATTCAGGAGCACAAATCCCAGTGAAAATTCTTACTAGAAATTTTGTATCTGTGTTACCAATCCAGAACAAGGTATATGAAAACATCTGTAGCTTGAGTAGAGAGTAGAAGCCAGGTATTTCTTCACATGGTTTCTCACTAAGCTGATGTTAGGCAGCATCTGGTACTAAAATGCAGAAATCTCTCTTACAAACCATAAAAATAAACGAAAGCTTTTGCAGTGGTGACCTATCATCTTATTGTTGAAAGACAGAGTTGCTGGATGAACTTGCATAATCTTCAGCACACTGTAAATAACGCCTGCAGGCATTTTAATGTTGTAGGGTAACATCTTGCCAGGAGATAAAAAAGACACCAGAAGTGTGTCTTTTTAAATTGCCACTCCAGGTAAAATATGGCCTATTTGTCTACTTCCTTTGTAGAATCCTGTGTTCTTTATATCTCACTTCTGTTGTTTAGTGTCCCTCTTTAATGTACACTAATTTGTAACATAAAATTTGTCTTGCAGACTTGTAGACAAGTAACTTATTTCCTTCTCGTGTGTTATCTGTAGTCACAGGAAGTTTTTGGGTCTCTGCCTTCCCCTAACATGTCCTGCACAACCTGAAACTTTTTGGGTTACTCCCCTAGAATGCTGATCCAAACCCACTTAAGACTAATAGATATGTACCTGTGTAGCTGGAACAGCTGAGGTTGAAGAGAGTTTTGCAGATCTGTGGCTCTACAGTCCTTCTTTTCAGGTTACTCCTGATGGAAAGGAGTATCTGATCGTAGATAGCTCACAGTGTTAATTTCTACATAAATAAGTACATTAATTAATATTTTAAATTATTTTTTAAATATTAATTAATCATTAATTAAATAATAAATACTTTACCTCAGCGGGAAAACCCTGCCTGTGAAGTTTCCAGTGGTATTTTCACAATGGTATTTTTTCAATCTTAAGATTGAATCTTAAGATCATACTCTGATGCTACTCCTGGAAAAATCTGAAAAATAAACTTGCAAGATCTGAAATAAGAAAAATTTAGGAAAACATCCCAATTTTTAATAATTTCTATATATGAAATATATATGTTTTATTTCTTGTAGCAAAGCCTTGTTGATTGAAACATTAAAAAAAATAATACAGTATGAGGGACTCAACTCTTCATGGTTCCCATGACCGTGGATCATCTATTAGATGATCATCTAGTGTATCATCTGTTTAGATGGAGCTAAGAAGTAGACTGAAATACTACTTCATAACACAAAGTGAATGCATTGGAGAGTTGAGAGTCAAGGAATTGACACACCTCCTTCTGTACTGCTTTAATACGAGTTGCAGAACTGATTTAATCTGTGAGGTAGTTATGCAGCTAATGGTGGTGGTAGGGGCTGTCCAGTGGTGTGTTCCTACATACCTGAATGTCTACATACCTGAATGTTCCTACATGTCTGAAGGGCATAAACTAGAGCAAATTCTTCACAGTAGTAATTCTTCCTGAATGAAATGTGGTCAGATTAGTTCTGTGTCTGTCTCTCCTCCCCTCTCTCTCCCGCTCTCTCTTCCCAGGAGTTTTACAGTTTCATAGGAACTACAGTTTTGGTTGGGTTTTATTCTGTTTCTTTCTAATGTGAAATAAATAAATACAGAGCCCTGAAAATACCTCCATTGTATTCTACCTTAACTAGATCCAGTGGCTGGATCCCTTGAAAAATGATCTCTCTCTTGAGCTGCTGGTAATGGTCACCGTTCACATTTAAAGTTCAACAGATTTAAAGTTCAAGAGACTGAAATTCCAACAGTGTATACACAGGTAGTGTGGGGAAGGAGAAAAATTATTTCTATTTCACTGAAGAAAGAAGCTGAATACTGACATTTTAAGAAAGGAAAAGGTGTAGTTCTTCCTTAACTTCTAAAACGTGTGATGGGTGGAATTTAAAAGTAGATGAAAGAGTAGCTGATTAGAAGAGTTCTCAGAGAGTGTGTGAGAGAAGAAAGCATGTGGTTCAGAGTCCTAGCCTGCTGTCATGGCAATCTGAAACATGACACACTGCACAATCAGAAGTGCTCAGTCTTGCTCTGATCCTAGATGACAATAAATTGAGTGTAGACTAGACAGAGGCAAATTGAAGCAATCAGTGGAGTTCATGAGAAACAGTTGTCAGTGCCTGGCCAAAGAAGGGAGAGCTGTAAAATTTGCTTATAATAAAGTCTGACTATGCAAATTTCCTCACATAGGAAACTATTTGAAATTTCACTATTTCTTTTACTTAATGGAGCTGACAGTTCCTTTCAGGATAAGTCCTCTGCTCCATACCCATAGGGCAGATCCCCTGCTTGAGAGTGCTGTCCTCCTTGGGCTACAGGCAGGTCTCTCCTCCTCTGCGCACTTCAACGTGGTTTTGTAGAGACTTTTCTCTGCTGGTCTCTGGGGTCTCCACAGGCTCACACTCTCCTCTGTCACCATGCTTAGAGGGTGAAATGGCTGCCATGGTGTGCTCAACCCAGTGACCTCATGGTTTCTCACAGAACACAAGTCTAAAACCAACAAGAAACTTGTCCTACAGGGTTTTTCCCTCCCCAAAATATGTGTATTTACATTGGCTCAGGCTACCACTGCTGAGTGAGTGACTGAAACTGGGGGGGGGGGGGGGGGGG